>VZTJ01000239.1:609949-623646 GCA_013397795.1 Orthonyx spaldingii
CAGGGCTGGCACCCAAATGCTCAGCAAGAGCTTTCTTTGCAGAGGGATTTGTGAATTCAGAAACAGCAGTTGGATCAGCTGAATGACTAAGGCACTGAATGATTATACAGACAATAAGAACCTTAATCATGATTGAAATAAAAATTATTATGACTTAAATAAGACAAAAAGTCATTTAAATAATTAAGAAAAGCTGGCTCATACCCAGAGGTAAGAAAAGTAAAACAATGAAAACAAAACCTGATTTGGAGTTAAACAGCAAATGAATTTTTCCTTTTTGTTGCATGATTCTGTATGTAAACACACAGAACTCTCTTATGATTAGGTGTCATTTATTTCTAGTCTCCCTGTTGAAAGATTAACTCCACAGTTGCTTCTTAATACATACATCTTGAAAAAGAAACCCATCCATCTGTAAACCATGTATTGCTCTGTTTAAGAGTGACATATTGATTGCCATTGACAATGTGAAACCCATCAGCAGTTTAATCCATTTTACTAAGGCATTTGATGAAATAGATGATAAACAGCTTTTGAAAATAGTTTGACTAGTTTGCTGAAAGGGGTTTGTGCTCAGTGTATGTTACCTTACAAAGGTGCTATATCTATAACTCAGTATGTTATTTCATCACAAAGCTCTTCCTTTTATTATCAGGAGAATCTCTAAGGTAGAGCTTCACTTACATTAAGGATATGTGCTAAGGATAAATTCCCATGGCAATAGTGAAGAAAACTCTCTTATTTAAGAAATAAAGCTTCTTTGTCAGCTATGCCTTGCCTTTGAGAGAGAGCATCTTCACTGCATCACTGAGCTAACCTGATGTAAGACACTAGTGGAGACACAGCATGGGGGTTTTTACCTCCCAAGTATGGTACTTTTTAGTTCAGTTTAACAGGTCCTGTGTCTACTTCTTGTCCCCCTTGACAAGTCCCACCAGAAAATGGAATTGGAAAAAAAGCAAACCCATTGTAATAAAGCAGTAACCCCAGACAGAAGAGGAACTGTGTTTTCTTCTCTGTAAGTTTCTACCAATTAATGCAAATGCAATATTTTGTTGTGTTAGGATTGTTTCAGTCTAAATGGACTTTATGCTTATGGCTATGCAAGCTGGCACTGATCTTACTTATGGGGTCTGGCCTCATTTGTTTGCTATCTGGGTATGGTCTACAATTGGCCTGTTTTTAATCTGAGCCATGAAACTGATTCATGTCCAGCAGATCTGGGGCTGCAAGGCCACACTTGTAACAATAGCCCACTTACACCTCAGGAAACAGACAGCAAATGTGTACAAGGCATAACAAAATCAGGTTTGAAAATAAATTTTAATTTCCCCCCTGCCCCCAATGTATCTTTGTTTCCTCATTCATCATGTCACTTAAAGAATGTTTTTTAGTGATACAGCCAATAGTTTTTGTCTCAACTAGATTTTGACATTAAAAACACTGCAGAGTGTTGCTCTTGATTGTGTACATTTAATCTGAGAGCTGGTCATATAATGAAATTTGGTTGATCTCACCAGTGCTTCCTATAATTGCCAGCATCTGGCCACTTCGCACTTTTAGATTCAGATTTTGGATTACTGGCACGTGGGAACGGGGATCCGACTTCCACGTCCAGGGCATTTTCATCTGAGCGAGGTTCTCATACCAGGGAATCTGGGATGCTGTGTTAACCTAACAGAGAAAGAAACAAGTCCCTTCAATTCAAGCAATAAACTGTTTAGCAACAAATGCCTTCAAAGTTACAATGTTACAAGCAAAGCACATTTTAAGATATTATTGTTCATCTTCAGAAATACATAGAAGGAAGTTCTTTTGCAGCCACCTATGTTTTTGATGCCTTGCTTCTTGTTCTTTTGTTGTTAATCACCAAGGCTACCTCTGGCCCTTGTTACTTTGGTAATTTATTGCTATTGTAAATTTTAAATGTTTCAAATTTTGAATATAATTTGAAATTCCATTAAACTGAAAAGTGTGAAATCTTATTCAGATGCCATGGTGAGAAAGAGATGAAAAATTTCACTGGTTCCTTGAAATCCTCCTTGTTAGTCATCTTCTCTTTAACCCCTTCCACATACTCATTCTTGCCAGCAAGGGCTCCTTTCATCCCTAGCTGAACAGAAAGTCCCTCTGCTCCAGCCCTCAGAGGAACAACTTCACTCAAGTCTGAAACAAAGCAAAGCCTAGAAACAGATCTCTCTTCCTGTCTTACCCTTAACTTTACTGGATGTATTTACAATACAGGGGTTAGTCTGCTGTCAGTATTGCAGCCAAGAGTATAATTCTGCTCACAAACTGACTGTGCAACAGTTGTGTGAACTTTTCCAGCTTTATCTGGCTTTTAAAATGGCCTGGGTGTAGAAACAGTCATTGCTGGATACGATTCCTGCTGAAGGGAGGTGTATAAATGACGATTTTTACCTGGTAGTTGAGTTCTTTGACCTCCAGAACATTTGATTTTCCACTGTATGTGAAATACAGACTGTTATCTTCTTCAGAGTGAAAAATAGTATCCTGAGTCTTGGTCTGGAAAAGTTGTTAGGTGGATTACAACCGTTAGTTACAATAACTAAAGTGCTGCTAAACTCTGAGTTCAGAAAAGATGAAGCACAAAGGGAAGTACATTTATGGGATGTAACAGTATTATTGATGAGTTACTGTAGTGCAAAAGTCTGAAGGGTTGAAATAAGTTATCAGTCATCTGTTAATCAGTGTGAAACATACTTTGTACTAGTGACGTGTGAGGGCCAGACATGCTGTGTTGTGCTTTTTTAGTTGTTTTCAGTTTAAAAGGGAAAAGTCTCAAAATGGAGATAAATGTCATGGCACTATAAAGAGATTAGACTCTTTTTTTTTTTTTTTTTTGAGGAAAAAGATGTACTACTTCAGCAGTATTAGTCTGCTGAATCAAAATGGTGCATATTGTAATTGATCAGTTATGGCAGCTAAAAATTAAGGCTCACTTGGAAGTATGTCCATTATTGAATTCCACACAGACTCGTAAACTTGGAGGCTTTATGAACAAAAGGTGTGCAACCACTAATGCAGTCTCTTTCTCCTCTGTTATTTTTAAAATTTACCATTTATCATCTGGAACTTAATGTTCTGAGATATCAGTTAAAATAACAAGAGTCTACTTGGCTCAGTTAACCTTTTGCATACAGCTGCAATTACGAAGTCCTTGCTGAGGCAGCTTTCTGGCTTTGGGTTTAGCTCTGTGTGCATGCCTGCAGTTTTTATTCCAGCCATTCCATTTTTATTCTCTCTCACAGCCCTGTGCTTTTCCTACTTGTCAGACTCATATCCTAGCCAAGGCAAACGTACCTGTTCCCTGTGTACCAGACTCCATCCATGCCTGTGGTATCTTTGGCAGAGAATGACCACAATCTTTGTTTGCACCTCCTGCCCTCTCAGCAAACAAGGCTGATTAATTTTTTCGCTCTAGATACACAGCAGAAATCAACACCACACCAAGCAGCCTGAAAAGCCACAGGAAAACCCTCCAAACTACCCCTGCTGCCAAAGCACTCCATGTGCCCTTCCTTATGCTGAACCTATTTTTTAAAAACATGTGCTCCCCAGCAAGTGTTGGGATCCATCTGAAAGCGTATGCTGGGAAAGCCAGTCCAGGCCATGCTCAGGGGCTTGCTCCTCCATCCACACACTGGAGATCCTGTCTCAGCTCCACCATCGTGGCACCTGGGCAGGGCTTGCACGGCACCAGCCTCACGCCCAGTCTGCTCTGGTGGGGGTATGGATGCTTTCTGCTCCCCGTGTCAGAGCTGGAGGGGCTCAGGGCTCACTGACTGTGGCATGCCTGCCTCTCCCAGCTCCCGGTCAACGCTGCAACTGTGGGATAGCTGAGCCCCTCGGCTCCCTCCCCGCTCCACACAGGTCCCACTCCCTGGCAAGCCCTCGCACCTCACCTGCCTCCAGCTGGCGTCGTCCAGAGAGACATTCTCAGTGGTTTCCTTCATGGTGGTGGTGGTGGTGGAAAGTCTCGCTCCCTGCACTGGCTTGACTATGAAAGCTGTGGAAATCCTTCTCCTCTTGGTTTGGAACGCAGTCCTTTCCAGGCACCCTCACCGCAGCACCATTTCTCCTGGCGCGCCGCGTCTGTGCGGCTGGCATGACCCCGTGGACAGGGAAATACTCCCCTCCTCTGGGACAGCAATAGCTCAGGCTAAAGGTACATCAGATAGCGGCTTCAGCTAATCACCGATCAGTTGTTCTCCGGAAAAGGAAAGAACAGGGAGCCCCTCTGTTTTCTTTGAGGTGGCAAGTGCCGGGGGCAGCGACCTGCGCTGACCCGGGACAGCGGGAGCTGCCCCTGCGCGGTGCCGGGGGAGGCATGGTGCTGGTGGTGGCAGTGGCAGTGGCAGTGCCAGGCACCCGGCCAGCAGCGTGAGGGACACGGCTAGGCTGCGGAGCCCCGCCGCCCGAGGATGTCGGGCGGAGTGTCTCCCACCCTGGAGAAGAGCGGCAGCATCGGGCATACAGGCGAGGGGAAGGCTGCGGGGCAGCCCCCCGACAGCATCAGCGTCCAGGGTGTCTCCTACACCATCAGGTAGGGCTGGGAGGGCGGTGTGGAGGGTCCCTGCTTCGACGTCAAGGACGGAGGGAGCGGAACAGGCACCGCGGGCTGCGGGTTTGGCTGCAGCCCAACACGGCAGGGAGGTGGTGCCAGGCCCACCTTACGGCGCCGGGCCCTCCGCCTCAGCAAGAACTCCTTCACAGGTCTCTGAAGGACGTGCTTTAGAGGAGAGTTGTGCCCTTTCCCACTGCCTTTCTTATTCCTGCTAGAGGGGTAACTCGAGGCCCTAAGGAAAGGGACAGGTGGATTAATGACTGGCAAACATCATCCACAAATAAAGCCACAGTTCATGTTTGCCCTTTTGGTTGTAGTCCGAAAACCTCTTAGCAATCATTCTTAAAAATGTGCTCAAACCTTGTTTTATCTTCCAAATAATGCCAAAGTTAAAGCCTGAGGAGGGGAAGGGGTAAGAGGGAAAATACTTTTTTTTTCATATTTTAAAATCCTTGCAGCTCTCATCCCACATACGTGTAGCTATAAATCATTCACTTGCTTTATGCAAAATTTTTACATATTCGCTCTCTAAGTGTTTATTGATGTTTGTTTTCCAAGAGAGCGTGTTGGCCCATGGTGGAACTTTTCTTTGTACTGTAAAAAATGGACCCGGCAAATACTTAAGGATGTTTCATTTCACATAGAGAGTGGCCAGATTATGGGGATTCTAGGAAATTCTGGTAAGTTGTTCCAGTACTTTGAAAGAAATAAGATCAGAGTTAATACTGGTGACTTCCACAGTGACATGAATGTGACTGAGGTCTGTGTTTTAAATAATGAAATTGTGGCTGATTTTAACTTCTGCTTTGTGAAACTGGTGCTTGGTTTTCAGAGTTCAGTCTTCTGTCATCTAACTAACAATTATAACTTCAATAATAGACAAGGTTACTTCAAAACTCAAATGTTTCACCGCAAAGTGTGAATTTGTATGAATTAAATGCTAATTTGCATTCCAGCTTTCCCATTTCCTTTCCCTTAATTAGCTGCATTTTCAGGGCCTATTATTTTAAAGTTACTGAGGAAAAAAACAACTTTCTACTTTTCATATGTGTCTATCCAAGTCAGGCTATAACTCTTGGAATTACAAAATTCATTTCATCACATGATTAATTTCTTTTGTTTGAAAGGATCTGGGAAAACAACACTTCTGGATGCAATATCAGGAAGACTGGGACATAAAGACAACTTCTTTGGTGAAGTGTATGTGAATGGACATCAACTGAAGAGGGAAGAGTTCAGAGATTGCTTCTCTTACGTGCCACAGGTTGCTTTCTACATTTATTTTTTGTGTACTGTGCTTCCTTTTGTGTAAAAAATGTTGCTAATGTAATGGAGTAGTGTAATGTGAATGTGATTTTACTAGTAAATTTGGGACAAATCCGTTAATAAGCTGTATGAATGAATTAAGCTTGCATGAACAGGGAAAAAAATTTAATTGCTACAGGACTAACTGCTTCTTCCTCTTTACTTTTTTTTCCAGAGCGACACTTTGTTAAGCTTTCTCACCATACAGGAGTCTTTGACCTACACAGCTTTACTAACTCTTAAGAAATGCTCCAACAGCTCCATCAAAAAGAAGGTCTGTATTTTACAGTCTCCCACTGGAAAGGCAGACATGGTGTCATGTAATGTTTTCACCAGCAGCATTTTCCATCCATGGCTGTGTTTGATGTTTATGAGGTTTTGGAATACTCTTTGCAAATGGGGAGAGATCCTTCTGCTGAGGAATAGGACACAAACTCTCTGGTGGTCCCAGTCTTCAAGGGGCTTGTGCTGGTGCCCCAGTGGATCACCACTGTGCTGGGACAAAACCAAACCTCCCACCCAAAGCTGAAGCAGTTACTGCTGCAGGATATGCCTCTCTTGGTAGTGAAGTCAGTTCCCTTTCCCCAGAGGGGAAACCCAGTTCTCTGGGGTATTTAGAGCCATGTGTGCTGGCGAGTCTCATGGACAGCACAACTGATTTTGACACCACTCTGTCTCCTGTAGGACATCTCTCACTAACCACAACAGCTCAAAAAAGCACTGGTCTACTAAGCCCCCTACAAGCTACTTTCTTTGATAAAATAAGTGTGTTTCAGATTTATTGAAAGGGCTCTTTTTGAACTCTATTGAAAGTAAAGTTGGATATTCCTGAGCAGAGGGTCTTACTTTCTGTCTTCTCTCTTCACTGATCTTCCAGTCAGTATTTTATAGTTTCCCAGAACTGATATGCCTTCCTGCTCTCTGATTTTAGAAGCCAGAGCAGCACATTATGCTTCACACCTTAACTTCTAGTCCCACCTCTGAACTTTTCATCTGTTAATGTCAAGTGAAGCTAAAATGTACTCATTTCAGAATACATGAAAATAAAATTTAAAAAATAATAATTTAAATGATACATTAAAAATAATCAAATAGAAATTAGGCCAGATACCTTCCAACTATAACGGATGCAAGCAGGATATTGGTAAGTCTATAACTTAAAATTATGTCTTTTTTCTCCGTTTCTTACCATTGCACACAGGTATCTGGATTGGTCTGTGTTCAGTCTTTTGAAATTGTAATTATTTTTCAGGTAGATGCAGTTATGGCTGAGCTGAGCCTCAGCCACATTGCTGACAAAATAATTGGAAGCCGTAATGTCGTAGGAATTTCTGGGGGTGAGAGGCGGCGGGTATCAGTTGCAGCCCAGCTTTTACAAGATCCCAGTAAGTACCACTGCATGGATTTTCAAAATAAAACAAGGCTGTGTCACTTCGTGCTCCTACCACAGGCCTCTGTAAACCACTTTAAAATCCAAAAGCATTTGCATTTTTTGATTCAGTCTGGTGATGACAGAAAAGAATAAGCAGTAATTGAGGTCTGCCGTTGATCTGTTAGTTGATCTTGGAAAACAGACAGTTTAAAAATCTTAGGGACTGAACATAGGTTTAGACTTGGATTTATCCATTTTAAGTCGTTCTGGGTTCCATCTTCCCAAGTGTTGGTTGTGGCTCATTAATTTATCAGTTTTGAGTACATTAGAGCCATACGTGTGCAAGCACTGAATCTTGTAGTGGAATAGCTACCATTGAGCTATGTATGTGTGAGTGCCATCTATATTGCAGAGCCAAAAAAATTCCAGTGAATGGTAATCTAAGCTGAGTAACTATGGAAGGATTATCCATGAGCTTAAAAAGCACAGTGAGGTTTATCACTGCTACTGGTACTCCTGGGGAGTTCATGGGGTGTAGTTACTGCTCAGGATATCACTGAAGTCTATAGTAAACACTATAGTAATTCTGTGTAGATAAACCTGTAGTGAAAACTCTCCTCCCTTTGTACCCTGATCAAGGTTGGACTGCCCTCTTCTGTGTTATGTCTCATCTATATAAAAATAATGGATCTGATTATAAGCTTTTCCCTTTCATGTACAATAAAATAATGAAGAAAAGGCAGCAACTTCTTCTGGTTCAATCTGTGGAATTGTATATGCTGTATTTTAACAATTCTTGGTTTGTTCATGACAAATTCTGTGTATGTATATAAATTTAATTCAGAATATATAACTTCTAGCTAGTTTTGTCACTTGTATTTACAATTAAGTACATGCTGAAATTTATCATTATTGTTCTTAGAAGCAGATATATGCATCAAATCTATTTTGGTAATTTTCAAATTTCACACGAATTTAGAAAAGGAAGTATTATGCTCTGCGGTATTTTTTAATGTCCTTATTCCTAGTCATTGAAACTGATTCACTGAAATTAAAACTGAAAGATCACATCATGGCAATATCTGTGCATACTCTGCTTTACGTGGGGAACTTCACCTGTAAAGTCATTTCTATATTATTTGCCAAACTAGCTTTAAGAGCAGAAGCTATGCCATTTGCTGCTCATTTACCTGAGTTTTAAAGCTATTCCTTGTCATTTGACAGAGGTCATGCTACTTGATGAACCAACAACAGGGCTGGACTGCCTGACTGCAAACCAGCTTGTCCTGCTTCTCTCGGAGCTTGCACACAAAGACAGAATTGTGATTCTTACAATTCATCAGCCTCGCTCAGAGCTTTTCAAGGTAGGTCATACCTACTCACTATCGGCTCTTTTACCAGACCTTTTAGTACTTAGGTTCTTTTCAGTGTGGCAGTACAAGATCCCATATAGCTGCCTCTTTTCCTTCCCTTTGCATAATCAGAGGCTTCTCTTGAACTTTACAACTCTGGCCTTCTGCAAGTCACAGGGCACTTTGGGACACATATTGCCCTGTGAAAATAGTATGGACTCTGACTGTGTGCCTAACCCTTGTGTTGTGCAACTACCCAAACCAAAACCACTGGGAGAAGCCATGACAAGGCATGTGGGTACACCTTGGTCGTGTGGTGGGGCAGTCCTGCCTTGCAGGTTTGTGCTGGGGAGAGCATTTCTCCCTTCCCATTACTGTTTCTCACTTTGCTCTTCTGACCCATCCACCACCCACCACATGAATGTAGAACTCCTCTTCCCTGGCTGACTGAATGGAGTGTAAATGGCTGTGGAGCCAGAGTGAACCAACAGTGCATTTCTGGACTGAAAGCAGCCCTGGTGCCTTGAGAACATGGATTGATCATAGCTGGTGGGAACCTTGCCCTGATAAATATTCACCTGAAGAGCAGTGCTGTTAAAGTCCTTAAGCACTTCAGGATAATCTTGCCAACAATTCGGGGGTTTTACAGGCTGGGACTATTGAGCACTGAAGGAGGTCAGTCAGTAAGTGAAGGTGCATTAGAAGTGAAGTCAGAAAGCCACATTTCTTTTTTGTGGATTACCTCTGTATGCTGCTGTCATTGACAGTTTTGAGAACCACTAGAGCTTAAAGATGTGTCATTTTGCATTACCACCAGTGAGAGGAGTGAAAGAAAGGACAAACTTCCTTTGAGAGGAATATAGTAAGGAAGTCTGAATGTGTCAAAACTATTTTTCCTACCAAAGCATTTCTATTACCAAGACAGTGGCTGTACTCAAGAATTAATGCACTCCTGATCTGGTATCTGTGGTGACTGGTGACAGGACCTGAGGGAATGGCCTGAAGTGTGACAGGAGGGGTTTGGGATGGATCTTAGAAAAATGTTTTTCACACAAGGGATTGTTGGGAACAGGCTCCCCAAGGAAGTGGCCACAACACCAGGTCTGACAGTTCAAGAAGCTTTTGGACAATGCTCTCAGGCACATCGTGTGATTCTTGGGGTGCCTTATGCAGGGCCAGGAGCTGGACTCAATGATCCTGATGGAATCCTTTCAAGTCAGCATGTTCTGTGATTCTTAGTACATACTGCTAATATATTAATTTTTCCCCAACAGTTATTTGATAAAATAGCCATCATGAGCTTTGGAGAAATGGTTTTCTGTGGGAACCCTATGGAAATGATCACATTTTTTAGTGACTGTGGCTATTCTTGTCCTGAACAATCAAATCCGTTTGACTTCTATGGTAAGTTTGTCTAAATTGTTTTGGTAAAACAATTTGTTTTCTTCCCCAAGTTAAAGTTTTTCCAGAGACAGAAGTGTGTTTGAATTCTGCTCCAATGTTGTAATTAGTTTTAGCTCAGAGAGAGGGCTGGCCCCATGTCAGCCCCAATGACTCCATAAAATAGCCGTATTTGCAGTAAAGCAGTAAACTACCAATAGAAAAGGAATCTCAACTTCATGAAACCTGTGGATTCTTGATGGCATTTCTCTATGGGTGTGCACTGGATGTTGGAAAATGAATTTGATTCCAAAGCAGTGGAGAATCCCATGCTCTTATGGACTCTGTGATGCCAAGCAACTGAAAAGAGGGAAGGATCTTTCCCTGGAGGGAAGGATGTAGAATAAATATGCTATGACTTGAGGCATCAGTTTCCAGGAATTCTGCGTTTGAGGTTTCTGAAAGTTTGGGAGTTGCTAATAACAGGGTGGACTACTGAAACAAGGATGGATGCTTCAGTAGATGATGATAGCAAGCTGTTGGCATAAGCTGGAGAGTACTGTTTTACCAATTCAGGATGAAAAAAACCAGTCAGCATGAGACTCTGGAAAGGAGGCTTGGTTTTGCTGCAGGACATCCATGTCCCTGATGCATGCAGGCACAGGTTTGAAGAGAATGTGGATGTGTTTGTATGTGTGCAGTTATGCAGACGTGTATATAACTCTAGTTAAATCCAACATGTAGGTTGATTTCTGGCAATACCAGCTGAGCACAAGCCAGGGAATTTGACCAATCCAAAAAGCTGCATTCAGAGCAGACAGTGTTTTGCTATCGTCTAGATGGCATCCTAAACTCAGTGAGAAGAGAGGAGGATGGTTGTTGACATGAAGTTGGAATGGGATAAAGCTGAAAATACTGGTATGACAGTGAAGATAATTTTGCCTTCATGAATTTGAATAGTCTTGAAAAGCATAGACGATTTGAGATTTAGACCCCCTTTTAAAAAAAGCTTGGTAAAGAGAGTACTGCATTCTTCAAATGTCAACCTTTGAATGTGACAAGAAAGGGAAAAAATAGAGTTTAGAGGAAAGAATCATCAGAATATTTAGTCTTTCGAAAATTGGTAGTTTATATTTTTTTGTGATTTGATGTGAATGAAGGGACAGATTCTGATATCATTTACACCAGCAGCAAAGGAAAATATATCCCATGTATTGAGTGTGGATTATATTGTTGAAATAGCACATGTTTATAGAAAGTACTAATGCATGGTAGGCATTAGCTACTTGGTCTAGTTAGTAGTCAGTCTTATATTTCTTTTAAAGCACACCCAGTTGCCATTTATCTCCTGTGTGACTTCCAGCAAGTCACACTGACCAAGTTTTAAGAAGTGTTTCTGCATTTCCAATGTTCATATTTGTAAAAGCGAAGGCTTCGTTTTGGATATGTTTACCATTAAAGACAATTCTGCTGAATTCCAGCTTTTAGAACACCAGGGAACTATTCATAAGCTTAATTCAGATTCTGAGGAAAAATTAAGAATCTTGGACAAGGCCTCCTTTTCTTTTGTTGAATTTGTATTTTGAACAGAACATTGCAACACTGAAATCTAGGGATGAGAGAAACCTTAAGAATATATAACTGATAAAGACATCTTACCAGATATAGAAGAGTAATAAAAAAGTGTGTAAGAACAAATATTCCTGAGAACAACAATCCAGTTTTTGAAACCTTGGCTAATCCATTGCTTTTAGGGAAAAGGGAAAATTCTAAGGAGTTTTAGCACTATTGCTGAATCTGTATGAGTTGTGAAAATAGAACACACAAATTTCCCATCTGCCAACAAAAGAGTTGCTGATGCCAGGAATATGTTTAGATGGACTTATTAGAGAGGAACATTAACTCTGTGAAGTATTTACCTTTCCTAAGTTCCACAGCAGTCAGTAATATTTCCTTCAGCTTGGGATGAGCCTGCTAGAGAAATTTGGCCAGCTGAACATCCTCTGACTTCACATTAAAAGAGAAGTATGTCTGCAAAGGAGGTAGGTGAAATCCAGTGCAACAATGTGTTAACAGCTCAGGTAGAGAAGAGCAGTGTCTCTGCAGTGTGAGTTCACAACCAAAAAATAGAGCTCCATGGTTATGGAGGAGCAGGCAGAGGAGGAGCCATGCAGCCACATCTGAGCATTTGCCTGAAAACCTGCGAAATATATGACCAGACAAGTCATCTCTTCATCTTTATAAACGTTCATCCTCTGGTGCTTTGTCTTGCTCATGACAGCTCTGTGCTGTGCAGGGAGAATGTTAAAGGTCTGACCAGCAGAGTGCTCAAGGCCTTGCATTTCCAGATCAAGGACCTGAACTGCAGGGTCCTACAGAGGTCACAAACCACAGATTTCTTGTGGCTGCACAGTTATTCATTCGTGCTGCATCTAACAGAAGGGAGGAGTAAAAGAAGTCTGGAATATTTTCAATGGACCCTTTAATGTTTGCACATTTTAGAATGGAGAGAAGAAGTAGTTAGTTGCAAGGGGGAAAAAGATATGAAGAGAAAGTGATGTGTATATAGAGTAAAAACTTTGTCATTTTACAGTGGATCTGACATCTGTGGACACCCGAAGCAAGGAACGCGAACTCGAAACCTACAGTAGGGTTCAGGAATTTGTGTCAGCCTACAGAAACTCGGAGGTCTTTGGCAAAGTACTGGCAGCCATTGAAAAAACAAAGTGTATGAAGGAGCTGCCACCAATACCATTCAAAAACAAAGACTCACCCAGTGGCTTTTACCAAATTTTGATTCTTTTACGGTAAGACTCTTTTCTCCCCTTTTTAAAAGCAATTAGTTTTTCTTCTCCACTAATCTTTCAGATTTCCCCTCCATGTATAGATGCACTTCCTTGGTTATTTTGATCTCCCACTGTACTTGTCCCTGTCTTTTTTAATATTTTAGCTCTTTGTGGACACTGTGTGTCCCAGATTTGTTCAAAGCTAAATACCTTGCCAACATGTGGTCAGTTGTAGCTAATGAGTCTTTTGTTGCTGTTTTGTTTCATTATCAATCAGGAGAGCAACAAGAAACTTCTCCAGAGACAAGATAGGCATCATCATGCGTCTCCTGCAGAATCTGTTATTTGGCTTGTTCATAGCCTTTTTCCTTCTCAGACTAAGGAGTGACGTGGCCCAGGGAGCCGTGCAGGACCGCGTGGGGCTTGTCTACCAGTGCGTGAGTGCCCCCCCCTACACAGGGATGCTCAATGCTGTGGCCCTGTGTGAGTTTCTGTCCTGTCTTACGTGCAGCAGCAGGCATTGCTGCCACTCTGTCTTCAATAAGAAAAAGCATTTCTTGAAGATAGTAATTTAAAGAATCTTCACTGTTCTAGGTAGTGTCAGAGTTGATATAGAAGCACGAAATTCAATGGAATTCAAGGGCATAGGCCCTGAACCCTGCCTTTCAGTTTTACAGCTGGCCTGGCTATGAAGGCTTTATTCTAAACTGTGCAAAAGATTTGTCTGTGCATAGCATTTTATAGGCAAGACAAAGTCTAGGTCTGGTTAACATCCTAAGTGAGCTCAAAACCAAACTATGGAAGGATGGTGTGTTGGTTTGAGTTAAATTTGGAGAGGGGACTTTTAAAAAGAGTTTTTTTTAGGAGAGCAGATTTTAGCAGCTCTTTTCTTTAAACTAGTTTGGGAAAAAACT
>VZTJ01000240.1:271-90537 GCA_013397795.1 Orthonyx spaldingii
TCAGAAGTTTCTCTTGCACATTCTACGAATGTGCTGAGATAATTTCTCCCCAAGGAATTTGCGAACCTTGTGGTAACTTCTCTGGAGATTGAGAGACGTAGGACCTGATGTATGTGGACATCCTTCGACAACTGGATGGTAAGATACATTGAATCCTAATTACACTTTTTTTTTTCCGCTAGCTGTATTTGTAAACGTGCACTGTATAAGTTATACTATTAATAGTTTTTTTCCTGTGTAGTAATATTCTGTTTTAAGTCTCTTGTCTGTTCAATTTGTGTCTATTGAATAAATGATTTATTCTATAATACACCGAATCAGCCATTATTAAAAGAACTTGCGAATGGAAGTGGGTTCTGGGGTGCAGGCCGCCTCAGTAAGTTAGTATCTATTGCTATAGGCCTAAGCAGAGGTAGAAACTTATTTAAACCCCATAATATCCATTTATAACAGTGTGCAGCTGAATCACACACACAGAGCCAGCCCAATCCCCATTCTGCACAATCTCAGTGGCCCTGCTCCCCACTCCAATTAGTGTCCACGCAGCCACGACACCTCCCATGTGCTGGACATCTGCCACTGCTATCCCTGCTGCACAAGTGGGCAATGGCATATTCATAAAGGAATTCAGGCTGAAAGGGTTCTCTGGAGGTTTCTAATCTAGCAGCCCAGCTCAAAGCAGGCAGATTTAGGTCATTTTGTCCAGCATCTTGTCCAAGTGAGTTCTGTGTGCAAGGACAGAAACCACAAAGCCTTTCTGGACCCCGTTTTGATGCCTGACCCTTTCACAGCTGAAATACCACACTGAAGTTGAAAAATAAAAATTGGATGGCAAATAAAGGAGGGCCAAGCTCCTGCATTTTTAATCAAAAGTGCACATTTAACAGGTCACCAAAATTGCTTCCCACTGGAAGACCCAGGCTTGTCAATTCTTTGTTCCAGTGGTCACAACACTTTTGTAGGAGCTCTGTCAAGGAGGGAAATTCTTTTCTGCAACTGGCACTCAGCTGCTTTTCTTAAATCTCTTAATTACATTAAAACTTCTTGGATGGGAACTTTTAATGCAATTCAGATGGAGAGAATGGCCTGTTCTTCCTCTCAGAGGTGTCAGAACTGCTCAGCCAGAACTGAGGGCTCACACTCCTTTCATTCCTGCAGTGTTTTCTAGTTTACACCACATGTTTTTCCACAGACACTGCTCCAACTTTAGGAGTAAAAAATACTTTTAAACAATATAAATAGGTGAACAATACTGAGCACTAGGAGGGTTAAGAACAAAGGAGAAAAACACAACTTGTGCACAGTGCTAATAGGAAAAGCTGCTGGGTCTGTGGCATAGAAGAGGTGTTTGGGAATTTGAGAGTGCCAGATCTAACCCTGAAACAGCAGGTTAACACAAAGGGCAGTTCTTTATCCTCAAGTGATAATTGCCAAAGAAAGCTCTGGATGTGATCACTCTCCCACAGCACTTCAGATTTATGGCAAGCACACACACAACTGGCTGCTACACCTACTCTTCTGGGTGAGCTCTGGCTCAAGAAGCCATCAAACTCCACACTGCTGAACTCAGAGGGCAGCCAGAAGCATCACTGTTCCATCACCATTTTTCCCTCCCTAACCATGTAGCAGAAACAAGACAAGGCTGTGGTAGAACAGAATACTGTCTTCCCAGACTCACAGCTCCAGCCACTCAGATATTATTTTGCCAGGATTCTGGCAAAGAAAAAGAGGTTTTTTAAACTCTTTTAACTCCCTTCCCAGAGGAAGTGCTGTTCACCTTCAGTCTGTGGTGGATGATCACATGCTACATAAATCGGTATTAAGCTCAAGAAAACCAGTGAAAATTTGCTTCTCAAACTGAAAGCAACCTGTTACTAGAAACTTCTGCAGAGTTCCCCAGTGCTGTTTGCTGCTTACACTGCGTTGCCAATGGATTTCTATGAAGTTACACAAAGTGCAAATGCTGAAGGATACATCTCCCTTGAATTAATGGATTATGATGCCACTAGAATCAAATGCACTTACTTGCTGAGAAAAGAGCCTTTAAAACCCATTTGTAACAAACTACAGCCCTGGAAACACCCTGAAAACAGAGCTTGTGTTTTGGCAACAACTGCATCATGGACAGCAGTACTTCAACCCCAAAGCAAACCTGCTGCCTCCACCCCACCTTCAGTGAAACAACATGGCCAGTGGCAAAGTATCACATCTCTTTGGAATAGCAGTGTTTGTTTTCCAAGGCTGAGGGATATTTGCTAAAAGAAAGGAGCTCTCAGGCTTTGATTTCATGCCCCAGGCTCTGCTGTTGTGCAAATACAGTTCCTGTGACCAAGTGCCAGCAGATTTACAAGTGACAGTTCTTTGCGCACACACAAGCTCCAGAATGCCCCAAGAGCCCCATCACCATCCTGTAAATCCCCAGCATGAGCATGCCCCATGCAGGACATGCAGCAGGAGCCCACAGAGCCCCTGGAGGGCAGGTGACCACACCTTTGTGCCTTCTGCTCTTCTTTTTCCTCGAGGCAGCCCTTCCATTGATGCTCTCCTTGGTATCCATCTCATCGCTGCTGTCACAGGACTCTCCTGACACGGAGAGAACTTCCTCAGCAGGGACACAGGAAGCTTCCAAACCGCACAGGGATTTTACTGGAATGACAAATTACAGTAAGTACAACAGCCGAGAGGAAAAGGTGATCCAAGTTCAGGAGAAGCTTCAGTGGAACCACTGCCTTAAAGCTTTCTGATGAGTGACACAAGCAAGTAAATCCTGAGCTCAAGGATTACCTTGTCAGGGAAAGATGAGCAGGGGTGAGTGAATTGTTAACATAATTATTCAGCTGTTTGTTTCAAAGAATGAACAATGAGGATGATTACCAGCACATTAATGCAGATCCCACTGGTTTAGCTGAAGCTATTTACAACTCCAAATAAAACAACAGGCTCTTTCTAAGGGGTAACTGGTTTCCCTGCACAGCAGAGCTCCCTTGCATGGCCACGTTCAGCCTGAAGCCAGCACCTGCTCTGGAATTGTTTTATGAGCATGGAGAAGACTCACTCCCTTCCCAGCAGGACAAACATCTTGTGGCCGATGACACAATCCACAGGGGATGGAACTCAGTGTCAAGCACACAGGAGCTCCACTTAACCTAGAATTTAGTGAAGGGAAAGACTCTGGCCTAGCGAGAAAACAGTAAGTTGAGTCAGCTGGAGTTTGGGGTGTTTTTTTCTGCCTCTGAGGACATGTTTAGACATAACCCTGTTCAGAAATATTATTTTCAAAATTTGATCTGTAAACTGAAGGCTCATTATGGCAGAAAAATCGATATGTGAGTCAGTAATGACAGTCTTGGAAAAAGAAAGGTGTGGTCCTATGTTACAGCTCTGTGAGGCACTACCACAGAGATCAGCACTGTCACAGCGGCACAGAGGTCTTGCAAACAGGCTGTGAAATTCATTCAAGAGCTGAAGTTCAACCCAACAGGCTGGGTGAAGAATAGAATGACCATGAGGTCAGAGGAGGCTTGCAGTGTTCAAGCCTTTCTAGCCAGCACAAACTGAAGGCCAAGAAGGTTTTATACATCCCAGGTCCAGTCACTGCAGTCACCAGAGCCACTGAAGAGCAAAATGTGCTGTTTGAATTACAGGGACAGAATAGTAGAAAAACAAACAACAACAACAAAAATAAGAAACTGAACATAAATAAACTCAGGTGAAAAATATTTCATTTCTAACCACCAAATAAGGTTTTAAAATGAAAAGACAGCAGATGGAAAGACAGTCTTCAGACAGAGCTTGACCATACCCACTGACTAGAGACATCTCAGTGCTTTGCCAAACCAGTTCTACCTCACTTTGCACAGCTTGTTCTGTAAACTTGATGCTTTCCTGGCACCTGGATGCATTCAAGACACCTGGATGCATTCATGGCAGTTGTTACCCCCACTGCCAAATTGTACTGCCCTCTCCACATGACCTTTTGTAGACAAAAAGAGTGAAATAGGTGGCAATATAAATGACAGTGAGTTATGAGCCAAGCAAGAGAGGACAAAACTGACAGGGACTCAGACGGGTGTTTAGAAGAGCCCACCCCATGCTGCTAAGGAAAAATCAACCTCTGAGTCAACAGCACAAGTCCACTGAACAGTGAATGGCTGCACTGCATTCCTGCAGAGGCACCCTCTCTTCACCTCACTGTTGTAATCCTGGGGGTTAGAATGGGGAGGAAAAAAGCCCAGGAAAATTCCTCCTGGCCCTGGTTCCCCTGCTGGTGAAGCTCCCATGGAACGCTCCCTGTGAGAAGCTCCCTGCCCGCTGCAGTCACATCCAGCAAGGGGTTTACCCTGAGCCAGGCTCCAGCAGGGCAGCAAGGCCAAAGGCTGGAGCTAGGGCAGAGGCTCCTGTCCCCGCACGTGGCACTGCAGGCTGCACAGATAAGGCTGGGCCAGATAAGGCTGCAGCGTGGTCATGGCTGCACCAGATAAGGCTGGGCCAGATAAGGCTGCAGCGTGGTCATGGCTGCACCAGATAAGGCTGGAGCACAGCCCTGGGGCTCAGGAGGAGAGATCTCAAGGATCCCTGAATCTGGAGGGGAAACCCCTGAGACAGCACTGCAAAGACCTGGGAAAGGGGTGGGCAGGGAAACGCTGTGACCTGGAGTCAACAGGATGAGGTGGAGGTGAGCCAGAAACATGGCAGAAACAGGATACACTGGATAAAGCAGGTGATGCTGGAGGCAGGGAGCACGGAACATCAGCAGTTTGCCAGCATGATGATGAAGTGCAGGACTTTACCGCAAGGAGATGGAACACAGAGGAGTGAGGAGTGGGAACGGGAGGAGGGACGCCCCAAACAAAGGAGGCCACAAAAGAGTCAGGTGCCCTGATCTTAAAAGCTTGAGAAGTAGCAGCTGAAGAGGATGTTCACGAACACCACTGCCCGACAGGCACTCATGCCAAGAGCATACTTTCTCCAACCATGCAAGATTTCAGCAGCAAACCATGAGTTTCCCTTTATGAAGAGCTCAGTCATCACTGTCAACACAACAACATCCACCTCCAGCATGTGTGACCACCTAAGGCCTAAACATCAACAGCTCTCAAGCAAGTGGGGTGTGTTAGTCCAGAAAGCTTCTAGACAAGGAGGAAGTAGACAACAAAATACTGCACTACTTTTCCAGGAAAACTCCTTGTTTACAGAGTTCACCAAAGCAACACCCTCCCAAGACCTCCTTGCAACACGTTTGACAGAACTATCATAACCTTATTCCCTCTGCAAAGAACTTTACCTGCTAATAAAGTTAACTACAGTTTTATATATGGTAATAATGTAATACATACTTTTGTCATGTTATTTTCTGCTTCAAGCAGATGACACCCAAGCCTTTCCATTCCAGGCACTAACAAAGACTCAGCAATTCTTACTGGACTTGCAGCAGGCTTTCTGCAAAACCTCCTGTCTAAATCCTTAACACCTGATTCTGCAGAGCAGCATGGGTTCATTTTCAGCACTAAAGGACACACATTTTCTCAGGTTAAGGAAGAGGGGTTTCCCACATCATGCAGAGGTCAGCAAAACGTGACAGCAGCGTGGGGAAGGCAGGGGCCCCGGGGCAGACTCACCTTCCTGCTGCACTGCATTGGCCACAGCTTTCTTCACCCGTCCAGACTTCACAACAGCTGGGTCTGAGTTGGCATAATCTGCCACCGTCACTGCAGAGAGGAGGAAACAGGGGTCAGAAGGATTAGGGATTACGGGGAAGGGACAGAAGAGCTAAGAGTCACGATGTCTAAAGGGAACAGACCCCAGAGGAGCGGAGGTTTGAGCAGAGAGGTGCAGGCCAGGAGTTCCCAGCAAGTCTCTACTCCAGACCATCGGTCTACCAGGCTCGAGGGACCCATCCCCCGGCCCAGTCCAGTGCAATTCCCCTTCTCCCACCACCTCAGCCAATGATAATCCCATTCCCTCTCACACAGCCCAACTCTATCCTGGCAGATCCTCTGGCCCCAAGCTCCTCCTCCATAGGCAAAGAGGTCTCATTCCTACACATCCGTCCAGATCCCTGCTGGGGTATCCCTCCTGGACGCAGCTCTCTGCCTGCAGAAACCCGAGAGCGCCCAGCTCATTCCTAGGTGAAACTGGACCGTCCTCCTCCTCATCCCCCTCACCCAGGCCAAGTCCAGGCCCTTCAACTACCTCCTCCCTCAAGCCCTGATGCAGGCCTAGGCCTCCTCTCCGGCCTGCACCAGTAGGGCCAAACTCCCCTCGGGCCTGACTTCCCTCAGGTCCCGCTTCCCTCATCAGGCCCCGCTCCCCTCATCAGCGCCGGCCCCCCTCAGCCGCGGCCCAGGCCCGGCCCTCACCCCTCTCGGAGCACACGTCGTCGGCGCGGAACTTGAGGCGTTTGCGGGCGCCCCTGCGGGGCATGGTGGCGGCGGCGGGGCGGCCGCGCGGGGCCATGTCCGGCCGGGCCCCGCGGGGACAGCGGCGACAGCGCCACAGAGCCCGCGTCGCGTCACCGCCGCGACACCGCGCGCTGCGCTGACGTCACCGGGGCGGGGCCTATGACATAACCCCACCAGTCCTCCCAGTTTTGAGGGGATGTTTTTTGCAGTGCTCGCAGTAACGAGGGTCCCTGAGGGAATCCCCCCCAGTCCTCCCAGTAATGAGGAGATCCCCCCCTGCAGTGCTCCCAATAAGGGGGACCCCTGAGGTGATCCCCCCTCCCAGTTCTCCCCGTACTGAGGGTCCCGGAGGGGTTTCTCCTTCCCCCCCCAGTCTTCTCAGTAACAAGAGCACTTCAGGAGATTTCCCCCCCGCCTCAAGTCCTCCCAGTAACAAGGATCCCTGAGGAGATCCCCCCTAGTAATGAAGATCTGTGAAGTAATTGCCCTCTCCCAGTAATGGGGGTGTTTGAGGGATTGCCCCCTCCCAGTTTTCCCATTAACGGGCCCTGAGGGGCTTCCCCCTGCCCCAGACCTCCCAGTCATGGAGGGTCCTGAGGGGATTCCCTCCAGTACTGAGGGTCTGTGAGGTAACTGTCCCCTCCCAGTAACCAGGGCGCTTGAGGGGATCCCCCATAGACACCAGTCCTCCCAGTACTGAGGGTCCCTGAGGTAAACGGTACCCCTGTCCTCCCAGTTACAAAGGCCTTTAAGGATGCTCACTCCCCAGTGCTCGCAGTAAGGAGGGCCCCTGAGAGGATCTCCAGTAATGAAGGTCCCTGAGGGGATTCCCTTCACTCAGTAATGGGGCTTGAGGGGGTTCCCCCCAGTACTGAGAGTTCCTGAGGTAAATGTCCCCCCAGATCCTTCCAGTCACAAAGACCTCTAGGGATGCTGACTCACCAGTGCTCCCAGTAACGAGGGCCTCTGAGTAAGTGGTTCCCCAGTTCTCCCAGGAACATGGATCTCTGAGGGAATTGCCCCCCAATCCTCCCTGTAAGGAGGGCCCCTGAGGTAACTGTGCCCCTCCTTCACTCTCCAGTCCTGCCAGTAATGAGGGACTCTGAGATAATTGTCCTTCCCAGTCATCCCAGTAAGGAGGGGCTCTGAGGGGATGCCCCCCATCCTCCCAGTACCGAAGGTCTTTTACCCTCCACTAAAAAGGGTCCTGGGGTGATTGCAGGCCCCCCCAGTGCTCCCAGGAAGGAGGAATTTTGAGATAATTGCCCTGACTGACCCACCCCCCTGTTGGAAACAACAGAACTTTTAAATAATAATTTTAGTTAATGGTTTTGATTAACTTTTAAATTAATTGTTTTAATTAATAATAACCTATATATAAAAATTATAAATAGTGTGTTATTCTTAAATTACTCTTCACCAGCATTTAGCAAAGTTGTCATGAGCCACTTCCATAGGAACTCAGCTTGGGAAAAGTACTGAAACTTGAAGTTATGATAAACTAAGTCTGATATGCTTCAATGAACAAATCCTGGGAGAGAAGGATGTATTGGTGAGTTTGGACATGTGGAATGTAGAATTTATGAACCACAAGGACATTTTGCAGAAACCTGAAGATAAGAGGCGAACAAAGACTCTGTGTTAAAAGTTCCTACTTTCCAAAGATACTAAAGACTAAAAAGATGGACTAATTAACATAAGAAGTGAGAACTCAATAACCAGTAGAGAATGGACTAGTAATTAATGAAAGACAAATATGTATTTTAGAACAAATGGACTTTGTTTTTTCTAAAAATGTATAAAGAGGTGAAAAAGTTTTGTCTGTGTGGAGACTGGAACTTTGTTGGCCACACACACCCTGGCCAGGGATAAAGTAATGCCACTGACACTAAAAAGACAGTGTTGGAGGGGTTTATCCTGACAATTTCAGAGTATTTGGAACACGCCCAGGAGACACCCACTGAGCAGTGCCCAAGCACAGCCCGCACCACGGGCTCCCAGTGCCACCCACACCTCTGTGGTGGGAGCAGCGATGGGTGGCCACCTACTGTAAATTATATTTGCTATTTTTTAGGGCTGAAATGGGTGCTTGGAGCTTGTTGAAGGAGTGCTGTGACCCCATGGGGGAAGAATTGGTTCCAGGGTATCTGCAAAGGGAAATCGTGACTGGCAGCCCAGGGTTGTTGCTCTCCTGTTTCCTCAGTGGGCTCCTAGCCGGTACAGACAGACGTACAAGTTGCGTTTATCAGAGTCCTTTTTATTCTTCCCTCAGCAAGGAAGAGCCGGATCACGAGATGAGTAGTAGAAACGTGGCCACATTCCCCTCCCCCCTTCTTGCCTCTCTCTTTTATATCCTCTCCCCCTGGTGGGCAGGGCGAGAGACCAGCTAATAGACAAATGACGAGCCCGTGACATGTGGCCAGTCCTGGGTGAACAGGGGAGGGATAAGTGGAATGCAGAGCGGTGAGTGGCCAGGCCAGGCCAGGATGTCCCTGGTGGCCGGCACACTACCACACAGGGTCTAATGGTAATTTCAGGGCCTGTGTCCCCATGAGCATTTGTGCCCTGCTCACAGGGGGATTTGGGCACTGTCAGGAGCTGGCTAGGAGTCCTGCCCAGTCCTGGGGTGGCTAAACTGGGAGGCTGGAGGAATCCTGCTCCCCTCTTTTGGAATTTACACAGTGACCGAAAAGCCCAGCCCTGCCCTACTCTCCCTCAATGGATCCAAACAACCCAGAGTGCTGCATTCCCACTTGTGCCCCTTTCCTACAAAGCTTCAGGAGAGGATTGGAACCACAGTGAGATGCTTTCACAGCTGTGGTGTCAGCTCTTGGGCCTCCCCAGAGCAGGATAAAGCATGGAATATGGAGAAATCCAAGAAATCCACATTTCTTCTGCTTTCCAGGCATGGTCAGGAGCTGACATGTCCATAATATCCTTTCCTGACCCTATTTCTGTCAGCGTTTCTTAAATACACAAAGAGCATTTTATCAGCAAGGAACATATGTGATTGAGAAAACTTCTGATAATTCCAGGCAGGAGAGGCCATTGCTTGTCAGAAACACTACTCCTAACCCATCTTAAGGCAATGTATACGAATTAATGTGGATGGCAGTCAATAAACCAGATCCTGGTGTGGCTGACTGCACCCAGCTCTTTACTTGAAAATGTTTTCCTTGGATTATCCTATTCATCATCGTTATTTGAGAACTGTATCACAATTTTATTTTTAAAAAGTGAAGCTTGTCTTGACTTAGAAAACCCTTGCATGTGGAAATCAGTTGAAATGTTCTTGGGATTGAAGGCGGTTGTTCCTGAGTCTGGCTGGCAGGTGGATCCAGCATACTCCCTCCTCCAGGCTGGAGGCATTTATGTGAGACCTCCCCAAGGTCCTCCAGCAAAAATCCTGAGGATGAGCTCGATGGACCTCCTGGAGAGAGGAAGGTGCTGCTCTGTGATGATGCTACTGATCGCAGTTGTTCCCAGTGGGGTCACAGAAAGGAGTTCCTCATTGGTAGGCTGGGTGAGGGCTGCTGAGGGATCCCAATGGCTGTGCCAGGGGCTGTGCTTCCAAGGACCCCAAATTAATTGTTTGTTAAGGATGCCCCTGTGCAGGCCAGGGTGGTGGAGCAGGTTGGGCTTCTGGCTGCTCCTGCTGCAGTTCATGGGTGCCCTCTGTCCCAAATCCCATTTATGAGGCTGAAGACTATCCCTGAGGGGAGCCCAGGATGATGGTCCAGCCTCGCACATCCTGAAATTAGGAGCGGTGACACATCTTGTCCCCCCAGGGCTCAGAACTGAGCCTTGCAGGGGGAGGAAGGGGCTGTGGCAGTCTGGGGGTCACTGCCTGGCCCCATCTCTGCTCCCCATAGGCTGGGGGGGGACGGGGCACCCAGGGCTTGGGACACCCCACAGCTCAGGTCTGCTCCTGCTTCCCTCCCTCCGGGGCTGGACAAGACTCCTGGGGAGTCCTGTCCCTATGGGGGCTTTTAAACCCCAAAGAGGTTCCTTGCCCCCCAGGAGAGTTCTCTACCCATTCCAGGGGGATTCCTGTGCCCCCCCACAGGGGGGAACCTGTCCCCCAAGAAAGTTTTCTGCTCCCACATGGGGATTTCTGCCCCACCTCAGAATTTTCTGTCCTCCCAAGGGGATTCCTGACCCCAAGGAGGTTTCTGCCTTCAAGGAAAGTTCTGCTGGGGGGATTCCAGTCCCTCCTGAGAGTCTTTTAACCTCCAGAGGGGGGTTCCTCCCCTTTCCAGGTGGTTCCTGCCCCCAGGGAGGTTCCTGTACCCGGGACGATCTCGGGCCCCAGGTCCCACCCTGATCCCCGCACTCCCGACCCCTGGACCCACCGGCGGGCGTGGCCGCTCGGGGGCGCGGCCGGGGGCGTGTCCAGGCGGGGACGGTGACGCAGTGGGCGGGGCGGCAGCGGCGGCAGCGGCGGCTTCCAGCGACTTCGGCGGGCGGTGAGTGCGGGCGGGGCCGCGCTGCTCACGGGGAATGCTCGGCCCCGCGCGGGGTCACCCGGGAGCAGCTCTCCCCCCATGACCACTGTGGGGCTGCCTGGGGGGTGCTCAGCCCCTCCGGTGGGGCCGGACCTGGAGGAGTCGTATTGCCTCCCCCGGGGATGCTCTGCTGCCCCCCGAGAGGATGCTCGGCCCCCCCCGTGGGGATGCTCTGCGCCCTCGGTGGGGCTGGACTCGGGGGGCTCTGCCCTTCTTGCCTCCCACCCGGGGATGCTATGCCCCCTCCCCCCCAGGAGATGCTCCCCATTGCCCCCCGAGTGCGGCCGCACTGGGGATGCTCAGCCCTGCCGTGCCGCGGGGGATGTTCTGCCCCCGCAGAAGGGGCTGACTCACCCCCGGGGGGCTTCATCTCCCGCCCCGTTACCCCTTGGAGGGGTTGACCGAGTCAGAGTGTGCTGAGCTCCCCCATTTCCCTTGGGTTGAGTTTGAGCTAGGGGGTGCCATCCTCACTCCGAGCTGGGTTGTGGGGGGGACTTGCTGTGCCCCGGTTTTACCTCCAGACCGAGCCAGGGTTGCTCCCGCCAGTCCAGTGGTCCCAGCCCGGGGACAGAGCTGGGGAGATGTGCTGCCCCATCCCCGCTGGGTATGCAGGCAGGCAGGTGAAGGGTAGACACATCCCCCGGAGGCGGCATGGTGGGGGGGCAGGGAGGGGGCAGTGATTCCTTAACCCAGGAGCGGGGAGAGGGGGCCTTGATTTTCAGCTGCTCTCTGCCCCTGACAGCCCCCCCATATGCTCCCAAGCTGTCCCTTTGCACCCCCTCCCCCCAGCTTCCACCTTACGCTGAGGGGAGGGCAGGAATGCTGGTGAGCCTGGTGCTACCGTGGCCTTCTCCTGCTCCTCTGATTTCCCAGTGCTGTCTCCTCCCGCCTTCCTCAGTGCTGCTTCCAGCCCTGGAGCATCCACCCAGTGCCGAGCTCTGTGTCATCCCCAATGAGCATCTGCCTGGCTCTGAGCTCTGGGCTGGACCGGCTGGTGGGGATGCTGCCACACAGATGCTGCTGGAGCTCAGCAGCAGGTAAATGCCTGCCAAGCTGGGCTAGCTCGGAATTGGGAAGATGCTCACGAAGCTGGTCCAGCCTGGACATTGGCCTGTATGCTCGAGGCTGGACCAGCAGAGCATCCAGCCAGCCAGGCCAGCTCCTGCTGTGCCCACACTGGTTCCCAGCCTTTGTTAGCTGGTGCCATCACGGCAGCTGCAAGCTGCCTCCAGACAGCACGATTTGCTCCTGAATAACCAGCCTTGAAGGGCTTGTTTATCCCCTAAATTGCATCATTAGAGCAGCAATTGGCTTAGGGAGCTGGGTTTTGTTAAAGCTGTGCAAACCCTTCTGGGGATGCTCTGGTTTTAGCCAAGTCAGGGTTGGTCAAGTATTCATTTTAGCTCATTTGCCACCATCTGCTGGATGCTGGAATGAGGTTCTCCTGGTGGGTTTGATACCACCAAGCCACTGTGTGAGCAGGAGCTGGTCCAGAGGCAAGTGTGAGCTACAGTTTGGGACCTGGATGAACGTGCCTGTGTGATTTGGGAGTTTCTTGGTTGTGGTGCTGCCCAGGCAGCAGGAGATGGAAAACTGGTGTCTTTGTGTCTCTCATGGTCTGGGAGTCTCAGGTATCTGTGCTCTCGGGACATCACAGTATGCTGCTCCCTGTGTATGCTGGTTGGGGAACAGGACTGATCTTTAGGGACTTCCCAGGAGATTTGTCAGGGAGACATCAGCACAGGTCACTGGTGCCATCTCCCTGGCCCCCCGTGGTGCTCAGATGCACAGGTGCCTTCCCAGCTTCAGTGCTTGCCCCTGCTGCAGCTCTTTTCCAGGAGTCAGACCAGAGGTTGTCTGGGACTGGTGTCACCAGCAGGAAGGCAGAGGAGCCTCTGAACTGGCAGGTTCCTGAGACACCAGTGGTGGGACTGATGGACAGATCTGGCTTTCTAGAGTGACCAGCTGAGCTGTGACTTGGCAGATGTGGGATTAAACATCTCATCCCTGAGCAGCTTTGTGGCCTTGTGGTGAGCGGGTCTTGCTCTGCACCAGTGGCTTGGTCCAGCTATGCTCGCCAGCAGCTCCAGTGCAGATGCTGAGGGACTGGATCTACTGGAGATTTAGGTTCCTGCCTGTCTCAGAAGACACCAGGGGTAAAACCCCCACTGAAATCCTTCTCGTCTGCATCTTTGGAGGGACCTTTTTGCAAGCCCTGTCCTTTGGGGCAACTCCTGCCAGGGGCTGGGGATGGGGACGGGATGAGGAGGACATTGAGTGAGCGTGAATTGGTGGGTCCTGTTGTGCTGGGTGAGGATGTGGAGGCCCTGAGTCAGTGCTGGGAAAGAGCCTGACACTGTGCTGGAGCTGGAAGTTTGTCGCTGTTGAGCGGATGTTGAAACAAAGAGAACTCGAGATCAAGTGGCAAAAGAGGTGAATTTATTTATTAAATTCAGCTTTGATATACAAAATGGACTCTCACTTGATTGGCCATTAGCTGTACGCCTCTCGCAGCTAATTGACCACCTGGGTTCATGAGAAAGGAACACCTTTATCTTAGTTTATATAAACAAATAGATTCTTTCTCACGAGAAAGAGGTTTCTGTGCTGTCACAGAAGTTCACACTGGAGCTGGGGAAGGCACCTTTGGAGCCTCAGAGGGAGCTGAACTCAAATTGGGGCCCAACTGGGAATGCCTCTGGAGGGCTCCACTCTGTGCAAATGGAGAGACGTTGACATGAGGGTCCATCCTCTGCCTGGGCAGTGCCATTTCAGGGTTTCCAGCAAAGCAGAAAGATACTGTATTCTTTGTCTAACCTTGAAACCTTAATTCACAATCAATTTCCTCCTAAAGAATGCTTTGGTGAGACAGAGGTTTCCCAGATGGCTCCCAAAAGTGAGCTGTGAGGTCTCTGGAATATTAACTGGAGGAGAAGGCTGTTGAATACATTGCCCAGCTTCCCTCCCAGAGAGGTGTGAATGACAACCCCCTTCTTACAGATGATTTCTGGGACATGCCAAGCACCAGGTGTGGGTTGACAGACCTGACCCAGACTGAGGGCTCTGCTGTGGGCTCTGCAGCTGGGTCCAAGCCCTGGCCAGGCTCCTGGGAGATGTGATTGGGAGTTTTCAGTGCTTAAAGGCCTCCTCTGTGAGCAGACGAAAGGCTTGGAGGTGGGTGCCCATGTGGGTGTGCTCACAAGGGCTGGCATTTGGGAGGGAGGAGGGAAAACATCACATGAAACAACTGCAGTGTTGGGGGACAGGTCTGCACTTGGGCCCATCTGGAGCAGAAGTTGGGGAAAATGATTCAAGGCTCTTTGCTAAAAAATGTTGTGCTGATATAATTGGATTTTATTTCTGTTTGTACTGTGGTCAAGCAGATTAAAACCCTTGTGGGCACAGGGTAAAACCCTCGAGTTCATTTGTAGGGTGAGGAGGTCCTGAGGAATCAGGCTGAGAAAGCTGGGGCAGTTCAACCTGGAAAAGACGAGGTTGTGTGGAGACCTCACAGCACCTTCCAGGGTGTGAAGGGGCTACAAGGAAGCTGGAGAAGGTCCCTGCATAAGGAACTGGAGTGACAGTACAAGAGGATTCACACTGAAAGATGAGAGATTTAAATTAGATATTGGGAAGGAATTCTTCCCTCTGAGGGTGATGAGGCCCTGACACAGGTTGCACAGAGAAGCTGTGGCTACCCCGTCCCTGGAAGTGTCCAAGGCCAGCCTGGACGGGGCTTGGAGCAACCTGGGATAGTGGAAGGTGTCCCTGCCTATGGCAGGGGGTTGGAATGAGCTGAGCTTTAAGATCCCTTCCAGCCCCAAACCATGCTGTGATTCTGTGGTTTTATGAATGAAGCAGGTGCTCATCTCTCTCTCTCATTTTTGTGCAAAGCTGTGCCTGGAGCAGCCCTGCTGCCCCTCAGCCCTGGGCAACACTGGCAGGGCAGTGATTCCCCATCCCACAGGAGCGTCTGGGAGCTAGGTGTCAAAGCCCCAAAAGTCAGGGCCAAAAGCCACTGGCCAACAAGCCCTGTTGTCCTCCACGTTGCCTTTCCTTTGCTGAATCTTCACCCTGGTGTTTTAAGCAGCTTGTGGGTTGCTGTCTCCAGCTCTGTAATCCTGCAGGACTGGCAAGGCTGGAATTTATCTGAAATGCAGATTATTTCTTTTCAGCTCCTAGTTTTCAGTTTCTGCCACGCTTCTCTTAGCAAGCGCGAGGAGGTGCTGGCTGTGTGGCTGCCTTTAATTGCATCCAAAAATTAAAAGAAGAAGAAAACAAGTGGCGGATGAGAGCTCGTTTTCCCATCCTCCTGTCTGTGGCGAGCGGTTTCCAGGAGAGGGCAGTTCCCAGGGATTTTTGCTGCATGGTGCTTCTTCCCTGCACCTCCAGCCATGCTGAGCCCCTCATGCTGGTGGTCCCGGAGGCAGAGCCGTGCCAGGGAACGCAGGGGCCCGGGCCCAGCTCCTCCGTGGAGAGGTGAGGTGTTGTCAGCGTGGCCGAGTGCTTTAAATAGCTGGTCCAGGGCCGCGGGGATATGCAGCAGGGAGGGAAGGAACGAGGCTCCTCCTGCCTGGACTCTGCATCCCGCCTTCCGGAGAGGGCAACATCCCTCGCCAGGGCAGGATGGCACGGCAGGGAAGGGGCACCCTCCCGGAGTTGCTACCCATGCGCCAGATGCATGCATTTAAACTTCTAATTTACACCCTCTCCTGGCAGAAATTAATTTTCTCTGCAATTCCAGATTCCCTCCTGGCCACATCATTCCTGATGTGATGTGCTGGGACAGGACAAACATTCTGCAGCCTCGGGGTGTCTGGGGGATCCATAGCCTGGAAGAAGGAACTGGGCTGAACATGGAATGGCTGGAGCCTGGGAGAAGGGAATATCTGGCCCCAACCCAATTCTCACCTTTCCAGAGTCTCATTAGTGCAGAGCATCCTCACATGGATCTTCTCCTGCCAAAACCGGGCCTTTCTGGTTCCAGAATTGGGAAGGTGTTTATAGCCTCGGTGTGGCATTAACACAGGTGTCATAAACCTGATCTCAGTCTCTTGATCATGAGTTAAATAGGCTTGATGGTGGTGCCTAGAAGTGCTCCCCATGCAGACATTCCCAGTGCCAGGGGCTGTGGGCACACAGGGGAAAGATAGGGGTGTACAGAATCCATAATCCACTTAATCTGCCCTATAATTCAGTGTCTGGCAGCTGTAACTAAGTAGATCTGGGCTCCTTTCAAGCATCCGCCCCATACCGTTTTGCAGGAAGGAGTCAGGAAATGTCCAGAGGTTATTTTTGGCTGTGACTGGTTTATTCACATGCTGATCAACCAGGAGAGGAGTTATTCTGGTCCCACACTGCCCCACATAACACCAAGTGCTGTGTGCATGTGTGATGTCCCTGGGAGACACTGGGAGATGACGCTCCTGTTCGGGGATGGAGCTCTCAGGAACCACCTTGGAGGCTCCATGTCCCATGAGCCCACTCGGGGTCCTCAGATGAGGCTAGAGCTAGGGGACACAGGCTCTGTGCCCTCCCATCCTCTGTCCCTGGGGATAGATCTGAGCCCTGTGTCCTGGGGTGGTGGAAGGCTCTGTGCCTTACAATTCCTGCTCCATCCCGAGGAGTACCCAGCTTGACTGGGGTCTCCCTGGGTGACACCTGGATTTGGAGAGTGCAGGGAGCTGTTGCAGGGCTTGTTTTGGCATGGTGTCGTTTTGAGGCTTGGGAAGGGCCGCAGTGCCTGGGACGATTTCTCTGCAGGATGAAGTAGCTCTGGTGCTACTAGATTTCTCCTCCCTGTGTTTGCTTTCCCTGGCATGCTGTGAAGCTGAGCTCCTACTCGGGAAGGGATGGTGGGAGTGAAGTGTGAGGGTGGCACAGTCAAATCCTGCTTTTCTCCTGTATTTGCACAAGGGAATGTTTCTCTAGGGCATCCCAGTGTGGCCACAGCTGGTTTCTGGCCATGGATTGGGGTCTGCCAGGGTGGGAATCACTGGGGGTGTGGTGCTGCTGGTGTCTTTGCCATCCCACTGTGCTGGTGACGTGTTTCCCACCCTGCTGAGGATGGAATCACTGCTGGCTGTGTCCCTGTGCAGAGGTGCCAGCAGCAGCAGAGATCCTGTCCGTCCTGGTTGCTGTGGGACTGGAGCTTCCGTGGAGGCAATGTCCAGCCTGGATGCACCACTGGATGGGCAAAGGGGACCCAATCCTCACATCTCCTGCAGCCAGGGCTGTATCTGCCAGCAATTTGGGCTAAGACAGGCTGGGGAGGGTTCAGGAGGCCATGTGGGGGTAGAGGAATGACAAACTGAAGCCTCTGAAGGATCCATGGGAGTGTTGACCAAACCAAATTTTCAAACTTTGCTGCTTGGAAAACCTGGCTGTGCTGGAGAGTGGAGGGGTGGAATTTCTGGAGATTCCCATGTGCCTGTGGAGAGCTGCTGTCTGTGCTCCTCCCCCGCACTGCATCACCTGGAGGCAGATGTGCCTTTACTGGGACATGGGATGGAGTCTCAGACTGCTAGTGTCCCTTGGAGAGCCTCCTCCCAGAACCCTTTTGGGGGCTTGGGCTCTCCATGCACCATGTGCTCAATAACATAACTTTACTCATTTAACCCATCAGGTTTTAATTAGAGCCAGAAGACTCATCTCTCCCGATCTGAGCTGTCTGTCCTTTGATCCTAGATCCAGAAAGGGTTTGCTTTGCTGCTGTTACCTGTCTGACATCCAGATGTGCCACCCAGAGAGAGGCTTGTGTTTGATGGAAAGAGAAGATTCTCTCTCCTTTTCCCCAGCATCAAAACCTGGATTATAATCGCTTGATTACAGCCAACACTTTGGGGCTGCCATATTAAAAAAAAGAGCATTTTTCCTGCTTTTGATCATCTGCTTCTAGTTAGTTTAGTTTTCAGACTTTCACAGTGGCCATTTTTGGAGTTGGCAGCCAGAGCATCCCTGCAAGCAGAAATGACTTTCATTACGTGTGTCCTTCGTGTTTATATGTCTATAGAGAAATTTTATCTCCTAAACTGAGGCTGCCATGAGCACCAGCACTGTTGATCAGTGCCTGGCTCTCCAGGAGCACTGGTGTCGCTTTCAAATCACACATTGTCAATAAATCTCATTCTGAGTGCCCTGCAGCAAATGGCATCAGTCTGCGTGGGGAGGGCTCTCCCACACGTCCTCCTGCTGCCTAAAAATACCGGCGCTTGAATTCTCCAATGACTTGGCTATTGCACAGCCACCACTGCTTCCTGAGATACTCCTCATGGCTTGGTGCAGGACCCAAAGGTCACTCTCTGCCCTCCAGGTCTGGCCTTTAGGTAACACAGCAGCTGCATCCATTTGGGGGTATATGAATGCTTATTACCTTTACTGTCGGTGCTGTGAGGTGTGTTCATAATCAGGAGTGCAGGGTCCAGGAGGGAAATGATGGCACCTTCTCTGGTGGCCACTGAGGGCCCATTGCACTGGGGAAAGGATGAGTTTTGGGGACTTCATTTAGCATCAAGCAAAATACCCACAAAACCCTCTGTTACCTCTGTGTGTGTGTCCTGAGAGTCTGTTCTGTCCTCTTTGTAAATACACAATTTACCTTTCCACATCTGGCTTTGAGATGAGGGGTAGAGGAAAGGTAGCTAACTGCTTTGCTTTGAGAGCCAAATCTCTGTTCAGTGGGTGAATGCAGAGGGCTTGCTGGCATTTCCAGTTCATGCAGGGCACTGGGCAGACCGGTGTGCAAGCAGCAGGCTCTTGTCTTCAGCAACTTTCAGCCTCTTGACCCTGCTGGCTTGTGGTAGATCAGTGAGAGCTCATCACTTGAACTGTGAATGAAGCCAAGAGCTGATGTCACGTGCTCTGATCTTGGGCGAAAGTGACAAACTGGCTTTGTGGCACTGACAGGGATTTGGGAGCAGAGCTGGGTGTGATGGATGTGCAAACTGAGGTTCAGCACAGCTGGGAGGTGCTGAGCTGTAAAACAGAAGTGATGCTCTAAAGGGATGTGTTTCTTTAGGAGACCTTGGATTGAAGGTATTTGAATTTTCCTGTCTCTGTCTCCATGTGATTGCCCCGTTTGCTGCTGGGAAGTTCATTAGGGAGCTGGAATGCAGCAGTGGAGGAGCAGGGACTCGAGGAACACACAGGGCTGTCTGATCCCTGGGATCCCACCCTGCTGCAACATGATCAGGCCATGGACATAAGCATTGATAGTTCCACCAGTCTTGCAAAGAAAATAATGTTTCTTTTTGAGACTGGAAAGGTGAGGAAACCAGTAACCAGCTCCATCAGCTGGCAGACGGTGGCTACTTGATTTCCTCCTTTCTTCACTGCAACTCGCAGGAAATCCAACCACTGGAGGTGCCAGGGAGGGGCTGTCACTGCCCCAGGCTGGAGACAAATGTAGTGACCCATCAGGAACAACCACCCTGGTCTGTCAGACCAAAGTGTGTCAGGGCCTCCATCACTCAGTGCCTGGACTTTCTCCTTCTAAGGACTCTTGACTCCTCATGGGCTGCCCTGGGGTGCCTCAAATTGGGGTGCCAAAACCCTGGTGTGGGGAAGGAAGCAGAAGGATCTTCCCATGCTGCTGCCTGCGCCCAGAGCTTTCTCCCTTTTCCCTTGGTGCAGGTGGGGAGTGCACACCAGGAGAGTGACATTGGTCAGCCCCTGTGTGGTCACTCGTGAGCTGGACGTTTGTCTGAGTATGTTCTCCCAAAAGTGTGAGAATTTGCAGGATTTATCCCCAAGTCATAGAATCAAAGATTCATAGAATCATTAAGGTTGGAAAAGACTTCCAAGATCATCAAGTCCAACTTTTGATTTAATACCACTGTGGCCACTAACCATGATCAGAAGCTGCTTGTGAGTACCCAGTTTAACCAGTCCTTAGGGCAGCTGGGACTTTCATGGTTTCCTTTTGCCCCTGTCCATTCCCCTGGCTTGAATTGAGGCTGATCACTCTGAGGCAGCTGCTGAGTACACTTGGTGGTACCCAAAACTTCTGTATATATGAGAGAACTTCTGGACCCAGGAGGAGTGCTGATGACACCAGTAACCAGAGCAGGCTGGCAGGGGAGAGCTGATCTGGACTGGTGGTGAGAGGAGGATGCTGAAGGTGATGGTGGCCATAAGGATGGCTATACTGCCTCTGTACTTTTCTCTGAAGGTGACGGTCTGGGTTTGGAAAAGTCCAACCTCTGTGCAGGCACAGCTCCCAACTCCCTGCTGCCCTCGACCTTACTCTGGCAGGAAATGCCTGAGGTATAACTGCCACTTCTTCTTGCTTCCCAAAAAGTGAATCTTGTCAGATTCGGAGGACTCTGGCCAGATCGTGGGTGTGAATGCGGGGCAGAGCAAGGCTGGGCGCGGGGAGCCGGGGGGAGGGTGGAGCCGTGTGTCCACAAACGCAGCTCATGGGAGACGGTGGAGGGAGATGCCAAGAGAGGAAGATGCTGCCGGGAATGCGAGCGGCTCCTGCTGCAGAATTCCTGGCGCGGCATCTGGGGCGATGCCCGGAGGGATCAGCGGGAAGGAGCAGGGACGGGCTTTGTGTCCGCGCTGGGAGAGCGGGGGCAGCGCGGCTCCGGCCCGACATCCCGGCGGGGATGGAGCTGCCTTGGCTGGGAGCGGGCGGTCCCGCAGCGCTGCGTGACAGTGACACAGCCCCGACACTCCCCTCCCTGCCGGCAGCGCCGGGGCCGTGCCAGGCCACGGCCGCCCCAGCTCAGCACCTCTGCAGGTGGGTGGTCCCTGGGGGTTCACAGGGGTGGGTGTCCCCTCCTGGGTGATGCCAGCTGCTTTTCCACTCGGGATTCTGGCAGCTCCATTCCCGGCCGTGCTGCTGGCGCCACAGGTGCCCCGGGGAAGCCGGAGCATCCCTGTCCTCGAGCGGCACAGCAGCAACGGCGTGGAAGGAGTGACAGGAGAGCAGGATCAGCGCCTCTGGAAGGATATTTCAAAATCTGGAGGGATTTAACTGTGTCTCTTAGGGACTCGCTCGTCTGGGGTGGGGGATATCTCGGGGCCGCTGTCACCTGCAGTGCTATCACCCTCCTGACAAGTATGGCCTCTCAGCACCCCAAATTCCTCACAGGTCACCCCAGGCACAGCTCCAGAGGTCAGCTCCCCCCTGTAGTCACCAGGGTGGCTTTTAGAGTCGTTCTTGGGCGGTTGCTCCCCCATTTGTTTTCTGTCTATTCAGCTTCCCCCATCATATCCCTGTTCTCATCACTCATTATTTCTCCCCAGGTGAAGGCTTTTTAATAGCAGCTGACATTTCAGCAATTTTTGAGTAATTTCCTTTCTTCTTCTCCAATTTTCTTCATCTTCTTCATAACTAGAAAACCTTTCTTTGTCCTTGGCCAGAGGGGATGTGTCTGTTATTGCCTCTGTTATCATATTCTAGCAGGTTTGATCGGGTTAATGAACATCCTTCTGTTTTTCTTGTGTGTCGCTTCCACTCCCATCTTCTTCCGCCTGGTTTCTTAAGGAAATTAAACCAAAGGCCTTGTTGCATCGTAGCCCTTTCTCTCCCCCTGCTTGCTCTTGAGTCTGTTGGTCTCTGATAGGGTGGAGAGCTCAGAACGTTTAAAGGTTTGTGATGGCTGTTGGAGAGGACAGAGCCAGGGGATGCCCTGGAGGGACGTGCGGCACAGGGCCAGTTGTGCAAGTCTGGGACTCATTGCCCAGAGAACAGGGCTGTGAACCCCACCAGGAATAGGAGGGACAGCAGGGCTGTATCCCCCAACCTGTGAACTGGGATAACAGGCCACATCACCGGGCTATTTGTGCTGCACAACTGCTTTTCTTGAGCTCAGGAAGGGATCCAGAGGGGGATCCAGCCTCACAAATGCAGGCTTAGTCCAGGATTTGGGAGGGCTGGACTGTGTTTGCAGGTGCAGACTCGTGTAGCTGTGCTCGAGGGCTTTTCCTGCAGCAGCAGGAGCTGCAGCTGCTTTAAGCTGATCTCCTGGAGTGTGAACTGCAGTAACAGGGCAGCCAGAGGAGATTTTCTGCTCCTGCCCATGCTACAGCAGGGAGAGGCAGTAGAGCTTGCCCAGTGGCTGCTTGGAAAATTTGCTTCCTTTGGTAGTAATGTGGGGATTGTAGCAGTGCTGGTGAGGGAAATCTTGGGGGTCCCGGGAGAAGCACGATGTGGAGCCAGGAGCTCAAGTGTGTCAGTGGAAAAGGACCAAGGTGCTTCTTGAGGTGTCCTTGGAGCTTGTTGCCCTTTGCAGCAAGGGATGGGACACCTCTTGAGTGTGTCCCCTCCTGTCCCAGCCCAGCCTGGGGACAGGGATCGCCCCTTCCAGCTCAGAAGTCTGTGTGAGTCCATGCCAGGCTGGTGAGGAGGGTTTGCTGGGAATTCGTGCAGCCTGGAGATGCTCTGCCCACACCTCGCAGTGAGGGAGCAATATGTCTGCCTGGCAGTTCAGCTGGGGACTTCTCTCCTCTGCAGGTGACTTCTTGCTCCTTGGCACCAAATCTGCTATAGAGCTGCACTCTGAAGGTTTCCCCATTCTTTCACTTTGCATTTGCCTCTGGTGTTTATTTTGGCAACCTGTTCTGCTGATTTCTCTTCAACCAGCATCCCTCAGGCCTGTGGCCTGGCTGAGCCCACAGCTCTTGCCCAGTCCCACTGCTGGAGGAGATTGGAGTTGCCATTCCCACCGCCTGGTCCCTGTTCTCTGCCTGGTCCCACCTCCCTTGTGGTCCCTCCCAAGGTGAGGGGCTTACTGGGTGATACACAGCACAAGGGCACTTGTATTCTCGCAGTGAGTCCTCACCAGGTTGCCACAGGGTCCCTTCTGCTGGGGGATCCCCAAACTTGTGATCCTATTAGAGTGGGATGCACAGAGGTGGCTCCATGTCCCAGCTCATCCTGCATCCTTTTCACCTTGCTTGTGCTCTGCTGAGTATGAAGGCCTGGTGGGCTGTGGTCACACATGATGCAGCTTTTTGGGTGTGCTTTGGAGTGAGGTTTCCTGTCCGGCTGTGAGAGAGACCTGGACAAAGGGAGGAGAAGGGCTTGGCAGTGGCCTCTGCTTGTAAGGGTGCTTGCATGGTTCCTCTTTCTAGGAAGGATTTCGGTCTTCCTTTGTTCTCTCCAGCCTCTCTTGTGATGGTGGTGAGTTGGGCCCTGTAATTGAGGAGATCTGAATAATCTGCCCAGGAAGCTGCTAATTCAAAGACATATCTGTAATAATTAAATCATTATCTGGAGGGAAGAGAGAGCAGATACCAAAATGGGGCTAATTAAAATCCAAGCCTAGGATGACTTGGGCTCTGGGCCAGAGCAGAGAAGAGTCTATTGGGGATGTCTTCATATGTAATTGCTTTTCAGAACATCAGTCCCACCAGAAAACCCATCTGTTCCCCCTCAGGAGAGTAGGATTGACCCAGAAACCCTCTTGCCTTGCCCTGTCCCTTTTCCCCAGATCAGACACAGCTGGAGGAGGCCACATATTTTGCAAAGGGCAGAAAAGATGGTGAGGCCCAGTTTGGGAGTGTGTTTGGTTCTTGAGCCTCAGGAACTAGATTCCACCTTATCTCTGGAAGTTTTAGGCCCTTATTTCAGCCCTCAGAATTGGCTGATGTTCTTCAGAAATTCCTGAGAGCAAGGAGCAAGGTGGTCTCGGGTCCATCCGTGCTCCGTGCATGGAAGGATTTGGACATGCAGAGGTGCCAAGGGGACCCAGTGCCTGGGAGGAAGGTGGCTTTGGCTGTAGGGAGAGATGAATCCTGTTCAGGTTCACTCCCCATCTGGGGTGGGAGCACCCTGGGAGAGGCTGCATGGCCTGTAAGGATGCAGAGCACTGCTGGATGTGACCCAAGCCCTGGAGCTCCCTATCAGCTCTGAGGAGGTCCAGGCAGGTGGAGGTAGCTCTGGTGGGCTGAAAGATGGTGACCAACAACTGCGATTGTGATGTTGGAGGGGAGAAAGGGCCTTTGGACAGCACCTCATGCTGTGCCATGAGGGTGGGAGATCTGCAGGGTGGGTGTTAATGTGCATTAACACAGCTTCTGGGAATGCTTTGCCTGTCAAGCCCAAAGTCCATCACGTTCTTCAGAGTCCACCACTTCTTCAGAGTCCACCATATTCTTCAGCAGGGCTAAGCACTTTGCAAAGGGCAAGGCACAAAAAACCCACCTCTAGTTACATACTAGTTGGATGCAGGGTAAATTCCATCCTTCTGAGCTCCTGCACTGGGTGCATTCCTGCACCAGGGAGGTGTTGCTGCTGTGTCTGCACAGGCTGAAGGTCCTCTCATAGTGGTGGCAAGGTGGAACACAGCAGCAATCATCCCTCAGGTGAGCTGGCCTGGAATCACTGTATTTCAGCAGGGAAGAGATTGTAGCTGGCCAAACCAGGCTCGTTCCAGAGCTGGTGAAGATAAATTGGTGCATTTACCCAGAGGAGACAAGGTCAGGGAGCTCTGTCTATCAGGTGCTCACATGTGAGCATCACTCAGTGAATGTCCCCATATCGGCATGACAGGTGAAGGTCACCTCAGGTGGGCAGTGCCTACAGGCAACTCTGAACTTGGGGAGGTGGGAGAAGGGCACAGGAGACTGGGCAGGGAGCCACTTCTGCTTGGGTGAGCATCCCACCAGTCCTGACACATGCTGGGTTTTCTGCCTGTGCTGCCCTGGAGGTGCTGCTGCTCTGCAGTAGCGCAGCCTGGCACTGCTGAGTGCTGGCCTGAACCACCCCTGGCCAGTGCTACTGGAGCCGGTCTCTGCAGGAACAGGCACTGGGAAGTGCCCAGGGTCCAAAGCTGTGTTGTAAAAGAGCCAGAAATTTAAAACTGTCTGCAGAAATGGTCACTCAACTCTCTAGAAAGCATTGGCTCATCTGCTTGAGTTGTGTATAGAGAGACTCCCAGCCCCACGTGTGTGCTTTTTGCCTTATGAGCTTAAATATGCACTTGGCTTCTAATAGAGAGCACACAACATCCTCAGCTCAGGCAGCAGATGTTTTCCAAGGCATTGGGACATCCCCTTTCCTTCATTCCCTGCCGAGGGAGTTTAAGGTGTCCACAACCACTGGAGCAAACAGTGGGACCAGGCTGGAAACCACCCCACCTGCAACTCTTCCCGCCAGTGGAGCACCAGTGTAATTACCCACATTTTGTTCCTTTAAGAGCCTGCTGAGCTGCAAATGTGTCCCTCCTCCCCGGTGATATCTCATGGATTGGCCAAATTCTGCTTTTACCTCCTGGGGTTGTTCAGGGGATTACTCCTGGTGCCAGGTTGGATGGGGCTTGGAGCAACCTGGGATAGTGGAAGGTGTCCCTTGGCAGGGGATGGAACAGGATGGGTGCACTAGTTTGAAAGCAAACCAGTGAGAGATTCCAAGACAGAACTACAATTTAATAGGAAAATTAAAATAAGGGCAATTGTACAGAAACACTGACAGAGTCAGAATACAACCTGACACTTTGTCGGTCAGGGTGGTGGTAGCAGTCCAATTAAATGGTGAGTGTGGTTCTGTTGAAGCAGTGATGCTGTAGTAAAGTCTGGTCCTTTTCTGGAGGTCCAGTGGTAAGGCTGCTTTGGTGTTCCAAGCCTCAGGTTATATCCAGGTGGGAATGCTTGCTTCCTCCCCCTGGGCGGAGCATCTCACAATGGGATGATGTAATTTTATGAGTTATGGAGTGCCCCATTAACAGAGAGCCCCCGGAGGGAGTTATCAGGGAATGAGTCATAGATGAGATAAAGAGTTCTGCCCCACCTGTTTGAACAGTTTGTGGAGATGGTAATAGAATACATACTTTTGGTTACATTTTATATTGTAACCTAAGACAATGGTTTTAGGGGTGTCTTCTGACACAAACCAGTCTGGGATCCTGTGAACTCAGTGTGTGCAGGAGCCCTCAAAGTACTTTGGGCCAAAGGGTGTAATGGGTTCAGTGCTTTTTGGGTGCCCTTTGGAATGGTGGATGGAAGCAGGGGTCAGGCTCGATGATGCCACGGTTGGGGCTCCCCCTTGTGTGAGCTGGGATGGCCATGGGAGCCTGTGAGAAGCAGAGTGGGGACAAGGGCAGAGTTCCTGGGGCTCCCATGCCAGGCAGGGCCGTGCCTGGGGACACCGAGGACACTGCATTAGCTGTGCTCTATGGAGCTGACATTTTGAGAGGGAACAAATTAGAAATTGAGCTGAACTAATGCCAATGCTGGATTTTGAGATGATATGTGCCCAGATTAAAGCTCTGCTGCCATGGGGGAGAGCTGTCACCCCTCTGCAAACCACCACACTCCCCAAACTTTCTGGAGCAATTTGGTATTGGTTCCCTCTATTTGAAGCTTTCTCTGTTTTCTCCAGTCTCCAAATGAAGGGAGCAGTGGTGGGACATGGTGTTTCCTCTGGTCCCTCTCTCTGCTCATCCTGTGCTGAGCATCCCTCCCTCAGGTGCTGGTGCAGAGGAGCAGGGATGAAGGCAGTGCTGGGCATGCACAGTTGGGACAGGATGGGTGCCAGGATCACCCAATCGGCACGGTGGTGCCACATGCTGGAGCAAACTCCCTATCCCTGGATGCCTCATAGTGCCTGCATATCCACTGGCCTCTTTGGGGTCATCTCGAGGGGACATTGCCCTGAGCACCTTTATCCCTCCCCTCTGGTACAGCAGACTCCCAGCTGGGGTGGAAACCCCACCTCTGGGTGGTGGCTTAGCTGCTGGGACCACTCTGGATGAGGAGCTGCCTGGTGTCCATCTGGGCTGCTGGAGGTAACCTTTCTGTCCCCTAATTGGGGATCATTACCTGGGGTGTGGGGGTGCCAGGTAGTGCAGAGAGAGGGGAAAGAGGTGCTGGTGGGGCTGAGTGAAGTCCTCAGGGGCTCTACTCAGAGCTCCCTGCTGGATCCAACATAGCTTATCACATTCATGCAAACCTTGATTTATTCTTCCTGATTTTTTCCAGTACTTGGGATCTCTGGGGGAACTGGACTTCTATATCCCTTATATCTTCCTTGTGGCCTATATCCAGGAGGAATGAGCTCCAGATGGAGTATTTCCATTGCAGGCTATTTTTGAGGTGCTTTCCTTGGTTTCTCTGATGTTTAATAAGAGTTAATCCCACCATTCTCCTAAAGAGGAACAACTTGGATTTTCCTTCTAAAGCACAGCATCTCCAGGCCCTCTGCCTCGCTGGCAGGGTGAGTGGGCACATCCTCCCCTGCATCAGGAGTTGGGATTTGCAGGGCAGAGACTCCACCAGAATGTCCTTCTTGCATGAAACAAGGCTTAAAATGCCAGACAGGAGTAGGATAGGTCCTTCCTGCAGCACTGTGGCTTTGGCCATGCCAGGTGTGCCGGGTGTGCCAGGTGGGCTTTGGCTGGGGCTCATTTTGGGGGCTCACTTTGCACCTGAAGGATGTTGGTTGAAAATGTGACCCTGCTCGATGTGGATTTAGACAGAGCAGACAGAGCTCTAGTGCCTGAGCCTTGCCCCCAGCCACCCTGTAATGTCACTGTCCTCAGATGTCCCTGCAAGGCTGCTCCTGCCATGTCCTGTCACTGTCAGGGATGGCAGGGATGAGACATCAGGAGCTGACACCGCCCTGGGCCCTCGCTGGCATGGGCACCGTGGGAACGGCATCAGGGTCATTCCAGCCTGGATTGGGGGTGAACGGGGCTGTTTGTCTCCATTTCTGCCTGCTCCTTGCTGGGATCTATCCACCCCTTCCAAACCAGTGGGGGACAGCCAAGGTGCCAAAGGAACCCAGTTTGGCAAGAGAGGGCTGTGGTTATCCCTAGCATGAGGGTGCTTGGGAGGAAGAGTAGGTTTCAGTCAGGCAGGGATTTAACCCCATGATCCTCCCTTGTCCTACGTGAAGCTGAGCAACCAGAGCTCTGAGATCCCGTCCACTCATGTGTCCCAGTAGGGGTGGAGATGCTGTGGTAAATCCTGTGAGGTTTCCCTGCCAGATGTTGCAGAGCTGTCCCAGTGCTGGATCTGCTCATCCTCAAAGCCTCAGTGTCCAGAACCGAGAATCCCACTGATATCCGACTGCCCACCACTGCAGCTGGGCAAAAGCTCTTTAGGAATTAGCTGTGCCATCAGCAAAGGGATTAAGTAATTGCTAAAGTCCCGTAGCCCAGGAAAGGGACAACAGAAGGGATGAAAACAAGTGGGAATCTTTACCTCTGCTAGCACCTGAATTACCAAGACCATCCAAGTCACCTCTGGCTGGGGTCATCCAGTGCCCAAGCCATAATGTCACCACTCTACTGGAAGAGGAAGGACCCAAACTTTCTGTGCTTTGGGAGGATGGAGGAAAGGGAATCCTTACCTGGATTGTCTGCAGGTGGGATGGGGAGCACAAGGAGGGCCTGGGGCACAGTCCTGCTGCTGTTGTCTCTGTTTGTGTGCTGGGGTTGGTGGTGAATTGCTGAGCTCTGGAAGCTTCCCCAGGGCCAGGGTCGTTCTCCAGGACCATTGGTGTTCCATTTTAGGTTGTGGTGCCTGCAAAACCCTAAAGTGTGATGCAGGGACGTGTTCCCGAGCCTGCCATGGTCCAACCTGGAGCCAGCAGTTCTGGACACTTTCCTGCTCTGTCTGCTGTGGCTCTGGACATCCTCAAACACTTCCCAAATTTCACTGAAAGCCCCATCTGCCTCTTCTCTGACTCCAAACTCCCTCCCTGGGCTCTTCCTCAACCCCACTCATAATTTAGAGTCTGGTGAAGGGTGATTGGCTGGGTTGGACGGGGCTTGGAGCGTCCTGGTCTTGTGGAAGGTGTTCCTGCTCATGGCAGGGGGTGGAACTGGTTGAGCTTTCAAGGTCCCTTCCAAAGCAAACCATTCCATGATTCTGTGGTGGCAAAATGCTGGAGCTCTGCCCGAGCAGGGCAGGGAGCAGGATTTTGCTCTGGGTCCCGGGGAGCTCACTGAGCCACTTTCCCTTTCCACCAGTGGAGTTGGTGGCCAGATTTTACACTGGGAACTGGACAGATGTGCAGCTGATGTGTGGGAGTGGTTATCACTGCTGAGGCTGGTGGCAGGGAGGGCCTGCTGAGGGTATGGAAGAGATTCCAGCGGGCTAGGTGGTGCAGGGGAAACCCTGGATCTTGGGCAGAGCAGGCGTGGAAGCTCCTCAAGGTGCACGTGGGGTTTGTTTTCTCTACAAGCAGCAGCCTCCCTCGTGCCCTAGGCTGGGCATGGGCTGTGTGTGGGTGCCAGGGCCCAGGTGAGTGAAGAGGCACCTCTACAGCATTTGGCAAGGCTCAGGTACACCCATGGCACAGATTTGCTCAGCCCCGCTTGAAGCTGGTGACTCTTCCCCGTCGCTGAATAAATTAGCACCACAAGTGCTCACGGGGTATGACTAAAGCAGGGCAGGGGCTGGTTTGGCAGCAAGGGGGAGGCGCCCCGCTCCAGCCCAGCAGGCTCCCAGAGATAACTCCTCAGCAGAAGTGTCATGGGGGTGGGAGGGATGTACCCGTGGCAAAACCTCTAGTGAAATAATGGAAAATCACCAGCCATCCCTCTGCTCTGTGTCTCAGCAAGGATTGAAGCTGTGCCCTGCTCATGGGGAAACTGAGGCACAAAGCCTCACTTTCCCAAAGGTGAGGGGACTTTGCAGTGATGCCACTTCTGTGACAAGTACAGGATTTTCTCCCCATGGTTGCGGATCACTTCCCTGTGCCTTGTTCCCTGTCAGAGGAGTCTGCATCCACCTTAGGCTGGAAACCAGCCCTATTGCTGAGATGGATCCCCGTGCTGCCTTCTCTGGCAGAATCATCCACGGGCTGGTTCACCTCAATGTGCTGCTCCTAGAAGAGCTGTAGGAATTGCATTTCCTTCTGTTGCTGTTCAAAGTAACTTTCAATGAGGGAGAAATCAAAGACTCTCAACACCTCAACATGAGGAAGAACTTTCCATGGAGGAGGGCAGAGCACTGGAACAGCTGCCTGGGAAGGGTGTGGAGTCTCCCTCCCTGAGGACATTCCAAACTCACGTGGATGTGTCCCTGTGTCACCTGCTTGGGGTTTGACCCTGTCTTGAGAGGGAGTTGGACTAGATGATTTTCAGAGGCCCCTTCCAACCCCAACTATTCTGAGATTCTTGGATTCTGTGACTTTTACCTAACAGAGCAAAGGACAGGGGGTTTGGTTGCAAAGTTATGGAACAAAAGGATGGATGAGCCATGTGTACACACAGCAAAGCAGCAACTCGAAAAGGAAATGGTTGTAACTGGAATTGTGGCTTTTTTGTGTCAGGCTGGTGGCTGCTGAAACCCCTCCTTGTCCCTGTGGATGGATCTGAGTGTAGACCACATCCTGGAAGAGGGATGTGAACTTGGTCTCATGGATCAGGTGCATCGGTCTCCTCCCTTCTAAGGCACAAGGTGGTTTCCCAACCTCTCCCGCACCGAAGGAATCGTGATTTCTCCAGGATTTCCACAGTCCTGTCTCTAAGTGACACTGCTGGGTGCAGGTGACTGGAGTGGAGTGTGGTTACAGGATTTGGGGGATTTGGTTTGTGTTTTTGCTGGTTTGGGGGAACCCTTTTGCCAGCTGGGGCAGTTGTGCCACAGGGTGAAATCCAGCTTATGTTCCAGAAACCACATTCCCGTGCTCCTCCAGAACTTTCACACAGGCTCCTGGGATCCTCAGACCTGTGGTGCTCTCTCCTCCCAGCCATGTCTTTGACTGTTGCAAACCCAGGGATGAAGTCTCAAGGTGAGCCTGGGCTTGCTGAGTCTCTTGGCCAGGCTTGGCGATCCCACTTGTCAGAGGGATCATCCAGGCTGGAGCCCCTCTGAGGCCCATTCCCGTCTGTCACATCACCCCAAAGTGCAAAGGCAGGAGGTTGGTGTGGCTTTACTCTGGCAGTTCTGCCCCTGCCAGGTTCCTCCTTGGAATACCCTGAGATCCTGCCTTTCTCTGGGGTCAGGGCAGGACATGTGGCCCACTTTGGAAACAGGAAAACTGAATCAGGACCCCTGACATGACCCCCACAGCACCTTCCTGGATGACAGAGTCCTGTAGATGTGTGTGTGTGACCATGTTTGGGTGCCAGCCCTGGGGGGGTTCAGCCCCCACCAGGCCCCGATGCAGATTTTGGCTCCTCGTCTGACGAGGTTTTACTGAGGAACAATTGTGTGTCTGCACAATGAGGAACAGGTGGCTGTCTGAAAATACCCTCTGGAAGTGATGTGTAATGCCTCCCCTCCCACTGGGAAGTATAAATACCAGTTGCAATGCTAACACTTACTGCTTCCTGCAAAGAAACTGCCAGATCTGGACATTTTTCCTCATGGTTTCCCCTCTAATTCAGCAACTTGGAGTGAGCAAGGGCTGAGGTGGGAACTGCTTTATGGATTTGGAGCAAGTCGTTGGGCAGAAGTGTATCCTTTAAGGTAAGATATTTGGAGTACCTGCCTTTTATTGCTTGCAGTGTCTCCTGTCCTCACCCTTTAGGGGCACCCAGGGCTTGGCAACACCTGAGACAGCTCCAAACCCTGGAGATGCTGTACAAATGTCCTGTTCTGCCACTGCTGCATCTCCAGCAAAGGACAAGTTGGACGTTGTCCCCTTGGGGGCAAAGAACACACTGCTGCAGATGTGGGGACTCCAGGAGACCTCTCAGACCTGGATGAGAGAGGAGGCACCGCTGCATCTTTTCTCAGGTTTCCGCCACATTCCCAGCCCCGATCTCGGCAAATCCATCTCACCCTTTGGAATGGGAATCTAATACTCTGCTACTAAAAACTGGCACCTTATTTCCAGCCAGAATGCCTCATTTCCCTTGCTATCCCTGGGTGTCCTGGCCACGGGCTGCCCCTGGCACCAGCCAGGGACCATCTGTGTGGTTCCTTGCTGGCGACGGGGCTGCGTTAGGGAATGTGGGAGCACCGTCACCATATGGGCCCCACAGAAAACTGGATCTTCCTTGTCCTTCTCAAGGGACTGGAGGTCCCAAGAGGCCACAGTGTGTCCCCGGAGTAAATGAGGTGACTTGGGAGAAATGCTGGGATGAGACTGTATCTGCTGATCTTCGTGAAAAGCAGCTTTTTCCCCAGGGATCACCCAGGATGGAGAAGTCAGAATACTTCATCTCACAGCAGGACTGCTCCAGTCCAGGCTTGTAAAACTCTAAGAAACCTGTGAAGTGTGTGGAAAGGGGTCTGTGCCTGGGCACAGGGATAGAGGGAGGGAAGGAAGGATAGAGAGGGGCCCTTGGGGGCTGTGATGGTGTCCAGAGGGATCCAGGAAGCTCCTGGCACACGTGGAACTCAGCTAGTGTCTTCTTTGGACACTGTGGCTTGAACAACACCTCTCCTGAGGTCTCAGGACACCTGGGAGGGGAAATGGGGTCTGTGGCTTAGTAGAGATGGTGAGGATGTACCCACTCTGCCATGCCACTTCTCAGCAGGTCACTACTGACCTTCCCTGGGGTAGGCAATGGGGGATTGGAGGCTCAACATGTCATGGCTGCTCCCAAGTGGTGTCTGACTTCAGTGAGGGTGGGCAGAACTTGTGCTGGGACATGGCCCTGTCTGCAGGGACAGTGGTTGGGATGAGCTTGCTGGGAATGCCAGGATATGATACTTGCAGCCTGTCCTGGGATCACATTTAATGCAGTATCAAAAGGAAGGGGTGTAAAAAAGAGGTCCTGAAAGGTAAAACCAACAGCAAAAGGGCATTAGACTCTTGTTCCTCCTGGATCTGGCAGGGAGGGGTCAGTGTGGGGCATCAGTGTGGGTGCTGAACCCCAAGTTTGGCCAGCTGGGCGGAGGGGACGCTGTTCCTGTGCCAGGGAGCTGAGAGTGAGGGGTGCTGGTGTGGGCTGTGCCACCCCAACTCTGTGCTTCCGAGGCCAGGCCAGGTAGCTGCGGAGGATTTTCCAGGAGCAGAAAAGATCAGAGTGACATTTTTATGAGATGATCAATCTCTGTGAGCTTGTTGCCTCCAAGGAGTGCTTAAAGCCTCTTTGCCAGCTGCCTGCTGCGTGATGGTTCTGCTGACAGAGCCACCAAGGTTTTGCTCTTCCTCTTGTCAGGGCTGGGATGGGAGTGGAGCTGTTCAGAGAGGAAACACAAGGCTGTCTCTGTCCTCTGTGTGTGGGTAAAGGTGTGGGTGCTTCTCACCCTCACTGGGAAGGGAAAGCCAGGGTGCTCCCTGGGACCCAGCATCCCACAGACAGCCTGACTCACAGCTGAGCTGTGCTGAGCAAATCATCAGCTCCAGGGCAAAAACCCCTTCTGTTCCCCATCAGCTGCTCCATGTCTGGACACCATCGTAGGGAAGTGGCCTCTCCGAGCAGGCAACGTGTGACTGCACTGTTTTCCATCCCAAAAAGGGAAGAAAGCATCATTTTGGGATGGAAGGGGGAGGGATAGTAAAGCAAGCACGTTTTCTCTGGCAGGAAACCTGCTCCCAGCAAGCCTGTGCCTGGCAGCCCTGCGGGACTAAAAATACCCAACAAGGACTGGAGCTGTGCAGTGTCTGTTTGCTCAGCTCCCAGCTGTCTCCTCGAAGCTTCACGGCTCTAGCCGATGATTATCCCAGCACTTAAGGCCCTCTTAAGCCAGGCAGGAGCATTTAGGGAGTTCTCCCAGAGATCGGTGAAAGGTTGAGATTTACAGGCACTAATTGGGAGCGAGCTCAGGCCCCTCTGACCTCCAGAACCAAAGAGCTGCTCTGGGTGTATCCTCACTGCTGCTGCAATCACAGCAGAGTGTGGGGGATGTCTGGGCTCTCACCCAAGGTCCTTCAAAGTGACTGCTGGCACATGTGGGTTTGCCTGGAAACGGCTATGCTTTGCTGGGCAGGGACAGACCCTGCGTGTGCCTCCTCCAGCTGGGCTTCCTGGCAGAGGCGCCTGGGAATGGGTGAGATTCTCTTGCTTTTGGAGAATGGAGAAAATCCCAAGGTTTGAGGTGGGACAGAAATGAGGGGAGTTGACCCTGGAAAGGAACTTCTTGCACATTCCTGCTCGTGTGCACATCCCTGGCTGCATGGATGTTGCTGTATCCCTGTCTGTGTGCCCACATCCTTGGATCTGTGGATGTTGCTGTATCCCTGTCCATGTGCCCACATCCCTGGATCTGTGGATGTTGCTGTTCCTGTGTGCACATCACTGCACGCTCACCTGTGCCTATTGCTCCCTGAACTCACTTCCTGCTCCACAGGCCTTGAAGACAGCAGGGATCAAACCCAGCCTGGTCCTGGCTCCCTCACATGCCATCCCAAATAAACCCTTTGCAGCTGCCCTGACTCTGGGTGTTGGCCCTTCCCAGTGCCTGGGCTTCTCCTGGGACTCATGGTGTTGCAGTGAAAGCTGCAGTGGTTGAGTCCAGAAATGATCACTCACAAATCCATAGGGTAGGAGAGTTCCCGTAGTTGTTGGAGGAATGGATCCATGATGGGGATGCTGGAGGCAACTCAGTGTCTGTCCATGGATGTGGATGGTCCCACTGCAGTGCAGGAAATTTTCCACTCTTGGGCTCTGCCATGGTTCCACACAGGGCTGCATTGTGTCCAGAGCCATGCTTGGAGGTGGCAGAGCATCCCCCTGGATTTCCCTGCCAGGGACCCTCTGGCAGAGGGATCTCATGGTGCAGCAGCATCCTGGGGAACACAGAGAGTCCCGAGAGTCCTGGGGGCTTCAGGCCAGACCAGGGGGGCTTTGGCTGCTCTTTGTGGTGGTGAAAGGTCTCACCCTGCTCACAGGGCTGTTCCAGCTGCAGGCGGTTGTAGCAGCTCCTGCCTTACACCTCAGTGTGTGTCCTTGGTGGCCTGGGACGAGGAGGAAATGTGATCTTCCTCAGTGGAGACACCCTCAAACGCTGGGCACAGGGGAGCTGTGGGTCACCACATCGCCTTTTCCAGGACAGTTTTATGCTTTGCTGATCATCCTCAGGGACAGGCCACAGAGGCTTTTGGGGACCAGTAGAATAGGATGAGTGCATTGTGGACCAGCATTGGTGCTGTGTAAGATCCCTGTGACTCTGTGATCACCCTCTCCAGGCTGAGGTGCTGGCTGTGCTCATCTCCCCATCCCCGTCATCACAAGCACATAGGAATAACAGGATGTGACTGTGGGCAGGAGCAGGTTTGCAGTGAAGCAAAACCCTTCCAGAGCCACCCGTGCACGAGCTCAACCATGGGGGAAGCAGAAAGAAAATCCGCTTGTGGCTGTAAATCTGTGCCTCCTCCTGCACCATGTGGGTCCAGCCCCTTGGATGACCTCCATGGGGTGTGGGAAGCTGCCATGGCCCTGCTGGAATTGGCATCTGCAGAGTCTCCTCAAGGTTAGGGAGTCTCTCCTTTGCAGCTGGGATAAATTTCCATCCCATCATTGCTCTGGTCAGATTTATGTCTTGGTCATTCCCTGCAGCATTTCCCTTCCCTGAGGGCTTGCAGGGCTCTTGCCTCCGTGCCTTGATTAATATCTCTTAAGTCATCTTCTAATTTCTTCCAGTTCTCCACCAGAAGCTAGGCAGGGCCGTGCACATGTCACTCATTTTGCCGGTCAAGTCATGCTCAGGAACTGCTGGACTTTCCCCAGCCTGGATGTGCCTTCTCCGTGCTCATCCCTCAAGCAGAGGCACAGCAGGAGGAGGAGGCATGAAAGTCAACTCATTTGGGGTTTGCACCCAAATTAACAGGTCTTAGCCCTGGAGTAGGACTGGTTTCTGCTCTTGTCCCTAGATGTCCCTGGAGTCTGGGACATCTTTCCCCCAGGAAAGCTGGCAGGGAGCCACATGCCTGTGGGTACCCCTGAGGCTACTCATTAGGGGCAGGAGAACTGGAAAGCATTTTCCCTGCTTAATTACAGGGATGAGGCTCATGTCCAACTCAACCCAGGGAAAGCAGGGGCTGGAATGGTCCCTCACTCCATGCCTTTTCCTCCACCAGCCTTGTTTTTGTATGATGCTGCAGGGATGGGATGTCCTCAGTGCAGTTATCCCATAAATCCACAGTTATCCCGGTCATTCACATCCCAACAGCCAGGATGGAGCGTGAACAACCCTCAAAGCTTCAGGACGGTGTTAAATGTCAACAACAGGTTTTATCCCACTTGAGGATCCAATCTTTGAAGGGAGGGGAGCACACTACCTGTGGGACAGCCCTGTCCTATGTACCCTGCGTGCTGGAGCCAGCTCTCAGCATCACACACGGGATGCACAGTGAGGGGCTACTGCTTTTGCCACAGCTTCTCTATTTTTAGAGAGTTTTTTGTGTCAAACTTCCCCTCAGCTGATGAGCCAATGTCATCCCAAGAGCAGAGTTCTGATTCCTTGGCCCTGGCAGTGTCTGGGTGTGACAAAGACACCTCCTCAGAAGCGTCACCTTTGATCGGGGCAGGTCCCCACTGTACCATCAAACTGTTGGACACACAAGCTTTTATCCCAGCCCAAAGGGCCAGAACGGGCTGCTCTGGCCCAGGTGTGCGTGCAGGTCCTTTTTATCCATGTGTGTGTGTGGGTTTGAAAGGAAAGTGACACCGAATCACAGCTGGTTTGGGCTGGAAGGGACCTTAAAGCTCATCCAGTTCCACCCAGTTCCACCCCCTGCCATGGGCAGGGACATCTTCCACTATCCTAGGTTGCTCCAAGCCCCGTCCAACCTGGTTTTGGACCCTTTCAAGGATGGGGCAAACACAACCTCAGATGCATCCACAGACTCAGAATATTCAGACCTATCCTTGAGCATTTCATCTGGAAAGTTTAAAACTGAAGGGAGTCTGCCCTGGAAGCAGAACTAGACCAGCACTCCTTGCCCTGGGCCTGCCACGTTGTGTTTTGCTGCTCAGCTCAAGCCCTGCCCATAGTTTGTCCCCTGGCACAGATGGTGAGTGGGGTGGGCAGGTCCCCAGGTTGGCTGGGGTGACAGTGTCATACTCACCTTCGCTGCTGGGGGCCTTCACCCAGCTGCAGAGGGCTAAAGTTCCCCGACAGGGCTGTGACAGTAGAAATCCCCACCTGGCATGTTGTTTGGGATGGTTTAGAGCTGCAGAAGGGGAGATGGCGCTGTAGGTCCCAGCGTCACCTCGGGGTTGGGTTCTCAGGTCGAGCCTTGCTTTAATCCAGCCAAAATACTGCCCAAATGTCAGCTCTGCCTCTCCCCTCCAGCCTCTCATCCTTGATGCTTGTGCTTTGGCTGGAATTCTGGGATGCTGCTGCTTCCATCCCCTGGGAGAGGTTTGATCAAGGGAGAATGTGCTGCAGTTCAGTTGCCACTGGACAGCTGGACCCAGCACATCTGTCCAGAGGAGGGGAGAACATTAATCCAATCATTCAACTCACTTGTTACTGTGACTTCCTGCCAGGTTTCGGCCAAACTCAAATTAGAGCTTGACTTTCTGCAAATTCCCTGAGGCTGGAGAACACTGGGGCCACAGGGGCCCTGGGCAGCCAGGAGTTCCATAGAGAGGATGGGATCCTGGCCCAGGATATGTGAATGCCAAAGACAATTGCAGGATTTTGGGTTCCAGGGTTGCTGTTTCCTGCAGCTTGGTGCCATCCTGGATTCGGTGTAGTGGGAGCAGGAGGTACAACCCGGCACAGCCCATTCCTGTGGGTGCTGAGCCCACCTGGTGCAGCCCTCGAGAGTCTGGTGGGGTGCAGAAGGGGGCTGGGCAGGTCCCTGGGCATTTTGAGGGCAGCAGGAGGGATCTGATCTCTGTCCCCTCTCCCATAGGTCACTACTGGGTGTTTGAAGAGCTGAGATGCCCAACGGGGACACGCTCCCGCATCGGCAGTGACACCTCATCCAGCTTTAGAGACAACAGTCCATCCTCCCGCTCAGCATGCCCAGGCAGCCCAAACATTCCCTGGACCCTCCCTGTGCTGCTCTTGACTTGGGGTCTCCATTGGGACAAATCCTCAGGGATCACTTTGTGCCACTCTGAACTTTCAGTGGGTCACAGATGCTTCAGCCCCTCCGACAGTCATCAGGGAGGTGACACCCGGGAGCCGACAGTGACGAGCAGCGAGTGGGGCACTGGTGAGTGAGAGGACCTTGGTGCCCAGGACGTCCCTGCATCCTGCTGGAGTGATGCCAACTCCTGCTTAGCACCCAGGAGGAAGAGATGGAGAGTCTACCTCCTTGAGCACCCCATTGTCCCCTCCCATACTGGCTCTCCTGGCCCTCGGGAGCCCGCAGTGATGTGACCTGTGCTCAGCACACCCCTAGCCCCGTCGGGACCCTCCCCCAGCCAGCCCAGCCATGATGTGCGAGGTGATGCCCACCATCAGTGAGGGGGACCCGCTGGGCCCCCCCCAGGGCTCGGAGGCGGACGCTGACTTTGAGCAGCTGATGGTGAACATGCTGGATGAGAGGGACAAGCTGCTGGACACCCTGCGGGAGACGCGGGAGACGCTCGCTGTCACCCAGAGCCGCCTTCAGGAGACGCTCCGGGAGCGGGACCAGCTCCAGAGGCAGCTGAACTCAGCACTCCCACAGGTGAGGATCTGCTACTGGCATGAGCAGAGCCTGCCGTGAGGCACACAAGGGGGATTGGATGTGGGATTTAGCTCATGGCTCTGGGAGGGTTGGCTTGGTATGACAGCGGTGATGCTGCCGGGTGTGTTGTACCTCATGCCACCAGTAAATCCTGTAGGTTCTCCCAGGCCACAACCACCTCCCCTTCTCCTCTGTACCCTTGCTGGTCTCTGAGGAGGAGTGAGAGTGCAATACCCCCTGTGCACAGGGGAATGGATTTGGAGAAGGGGCAAAACCTCCCCAAGGACACCCCAGGGTGACAGCAAGGCAGATGCAGAGCCTTCAGTTCCTGTGGGGACAGTCAGTCCATTATGGGGACAAGCACCTGGGGAGTAGATACCATGTTTTGGGCAGCAGATCTGGCTTTCTGCCTCCAGCCAACTTCTTGAGATGTCAGGAAGTGCTGAACCCACATTGGCACTTCAGATGGGGACATTAACCATTAACCACTCATCACTCTCCTTTCCCACTGTGCAGAGCAGCCCCACTCCTGCCCCTTCCCTCACCTCACAGGAGGGCTCCTTTCCTTCAGCCCCATTTCCCAGTGGGGCAATGGGACTTCTATGTCTCAGTTTTGGTCTTGAGAGGGGGCACTGGAGGCAGGGCCGGTGCAGGGTGGGGACTTGGACGTCTCAGGGAGCAGAAGTGCAGAGGACAGTGAGGCTGCCAGAGGTCTGTGCTCAGTAAGCAGTCCAGGGCATGGGGAATCAGGGCTTGCCTTGGGGCTTCTGCTGGTGCTCTGCTCCTGGTTCCTCCACCTGCAGGACGCCTTCCAGGTACTCCAGAGGCCTGGACTTGATGTCCACAAAGATGTTCCGGCCAGAAGAGGATGAGGATGAGCCCAGTGTCACAGGGCTGTGCAGGATGAGTTTGAGCTGCCCACCATCCCTGTGGAGTCTAGTGGGACAGCACAGTGTCCCAGGGCTCAGACTTGGAGGAACAGGGATTTTGGGGGGCTGTTGCTCTGCTCCATTGTGGGTGTGGTGTGGGAGGAGCCCGACATCCGAGGGAAGCAGGAGGCTTGGAATGTTTGCGTCTGTTCTGACCCTGCAGTGCTGAGACCTGAGATCCTCTTTGGTGGGTGTTGGGGTTTGGAGCACCTTGGAGAGATGGGAAATGGGTCAAAACTGATGGCACAAGCTAGGACAGCTTAGACTGTTGACTGGCCAGCTCTCTGCATCCCTGACTTCTCTGTATGGAGGAAAGCAGCTTTGGTGGAGCTGCTCCATACACAGAGCTGGGCTGGTCCTGCCTCTGCCCAAGCTACTGAGAGCAAAACACCCCACACTGCTTCCCAGGAGCTCCTGGAGCCCCTATGGATGAGTTTCTCCCTTCCTGACACATGTGCTGAGATGTACCCAGATGTTGGGTGCACCCAGTCCCACCACCTCCCTGTGCCGGGGGCTCGGTCCCTCTGCTCCCCGCTCCGAAGAGAGCAAGCCAGGTCACCCTGACGCTCTGCCCGCCCCGCCACAGCCTCCCGGATTAAGGGATGTGCGGATTTAGCCTCTGCTCCAGCTCCAGGGACGGGCCTTCAGAGCCTCGGGGTGTGCTTGGAGCAATCTGGGTCAGCACACAGGGACCCGCTGGCAGCGCTGTACCCACGACCCGCTGCGTGCCTGGCCAGGGCCACCTCTGGCCCCTCCGGCCCTGGAATGTAACTGGGGGCATCCCATGGGGAGTTCACCGGAGCTCCTGCTGCCTCTGGCGGTCCCTATGCAGGCAGGGGTCTCCGCGCCCGGGCACGGCGGCCCCTGGTGCCCCCCGTCCTTGCCCCCGGACATGAGGACTCGGCATGAACACGGGAACCAAGTCCAGAGGTGCTCACCTGCCCAATGGGATTAATCCCAGCATGTGCATGTACCAGGTAAGTGGGACCGGGATACGCGTGTCTCTCCCCAGGGCACTGTGTGAGGGCATCCCATGGGTCTGTCCCATTCTCTTCCTCCTTCTCTCTGAGCTCTTTTGCCCAGGAGCTTCCTGCAGTGTCTCAGACCCCATTGGGATGGGATGCAAGCTGGATTGCTGGGAGAATGCCTTCTTTGGGGGCAGGATTGAGCACCCAGGCTCATCAGTAGTGTTCCCTAGGTGCAGCCAGGCTGGGGGATGCACTGCCTGGTGAGGCTGGGGTGGATGGAAGCTGGGGACGTGGCACTCTGCACCCTCTAAAGGCACAGTGGCAGCTGGATGCTGCTGTGTCCCCATGGGATCCAAAGGGACAGGCTGGGAATGTGTGTCTGGTGTGGATCCAGGCATAGGGCAGGTGGGGGATGTGCCTGTCCAGGGCAAACCCCTTGCTCCAGGGGTTGCTCCTGCCTGTAGCTCCCATTACCCCTTGCCTGTGCTGCATGGCTGAGCCATCCCCACCCCCCAATCCATGGGGGCATCCCTCAGCCCCCAAAAGGCAGAACTCCAGGGTGATTTCCTGGGGAGACTAAGCTGCCTTAATACTTCTTACATGATTTATTTATTCATGTGGGAGTGCTGAATGTGACTTAATCGGGCTGGAAGCTCCAGCTCCAGCCCCCCTGCCCTCCCTGTTCTGCAGGGAATTCGTGGCTGAGGACCAAGCCCTGAGCAGGTTCTGGGTGCTCTCAGCAGCCCCCCAGGACCCTGGCTTTACTCCGAGCTCCCTCCTGTCTAGCCCCCGAGCTCAGTTTCTCCTGGGTGCAGGTGCCACAAGGGGATGTGGCACTCAGGGCTCCGGTTGTATTCAGATGTGTACCAAGTGCAGGGTCCTGTATGGCATGGAGCTCCTCCCTATTCTGCCATGGCTTGGGGGTTTGGCAGGAGTCCGTGTCCCCAGCTGTGTCAGGGGAAGAACAGTTTCCCAGATTTCACAGGGCTGAGGGCTGAGGGCTGCCAATGGCCACGGAAACCTCCCGCAGTTCCTCTTTCCAGGAAGCTCTGCTGCACCTTCGCTGCCTCTTGTGGCTGCCTGGAGAGCTGAGATCTGATCTTTTTGGGATGAGCAGACCCCCTAAGACTCCCCAAACTCCCTGGAGGTACCCCAGGAACTGGGGAAGGTCCTGACATCAAACAATCCCATTTAATTTCCAAGTATATCTTGAGTTAACTTGCAAAGACCAGCAGGTAAATGGGAACCTCAGCAGCCCTAGGTGGAGGAAAATACCCACTGGGTAAGACCCTTAAAGTATCTCCAGATTTTGGGGAAGGATGCAGGGATCTGGCAGCTGTGTGGAACCACTGAAGCTGGTTGTGCTCCCACAAGACTAGGACGCTGAGATGTTGGATTCCTGCTTGCCTGGCTGCACAGTGCTCCTCCCTGAGCAATCCGAGGTGGAAATATACATCCTGATGAAGGGAGGACACCAATTCCCCAAGGATGGTCTTGCAGAGCCCCAGTGTTGTATCCAGGAGGTCTGGGATGTGCCAGTGCCCAGTGCTGGGGGTGGGTGATGGTCGAAGCCCTGGGTTTACCCAGCAGGATTTAATCTGTGTAATCCCATGCTACAACTGCTGGGGCTGTGTTTATCCCCTCATCTCCAGTTTGGGGCTTTCTCCTCATTCTGCTCCATTCCTGGGACACAAGGAGAAGTGGGGTGATGGGGCTGCCAGCACGGACAGACAATGGATGGGACTCTGTCCTTCATGTGCCGAGTCAGCAGCACTGATTTCCTGGCACAGGCATCCTTCTCACACGTCCCCCACTGCTCCAGTCAGAAGGATTTACTCCATATAGGGGCTTTAAAATGCCATTAATCCTACAGCTGAAGCAGGTTTGTCCCTAGGCTCGGGTGCATTGGTGCAGCAGCCACGCTCCTGTGACAAACAGGGAATTTTGCTACATTCCGCTGCATCGCTGCATCCACTGCATCCCTGTCTGTACCGGGAGAGGCACAAGGGGGCCCTGGGCTGAGGACTTTGGCGTTTCAGCTTTTCCATGCTACAGGCCTTGGAGCCTTCTTCCCCTGAGCTTCCTAAACCTCTCTTTGCTTTTCTAGCCATCTCCATGCTGCTGGTTCCTGGCCTTCCCCCAGTTCTTCCCTGTGCCTTGCCCGTTGATGCAGCCAAGGAGGAAAACCCCAAGCCCCCAACATGCCTGGTGCTGACTGAAGATCCGAGTCCTGATCCTTGACATCCCACTTCAAAACCTTGTGTGGTACTCCAGGTCTCCCTCCCTGCTCTAACAGTGAAAACAGAATCCCTCTGTCCTGCTCCATCCCTCCATTCTGCTCCTTCCCTCCATCCTGCTCCCTCTCACCCCAGGACATGGACATGGGGTTGAGCCCAGTCAGTCACACTGTGGAGGTTTGATTTTAATCCAAACTGGCCCCTTGCTGGGCTGCTGGGCTTTCTGCAAGGCTCCCAGGGACTCCCAGGCTGTGTCTCATTGTTCACCCTTTGATTGGAGATCAGGCACCTCTCCTTCACTTTCTAATCTGTTTATAGGTGTCCCTGCTTAGTCCCAGAGCTTATCAGAGCTGGGCAGGCACCTCTGCCTTTCCTGGGAGACTCCCAGTCATGGCCAGGGCAGAGGAAAATCATCTGGATCCTCTTTATCTCCACTTTTCTGGGATGGAGGGCCATGGCACAACTGTGGATGGGGGTGGAGGCTGCATTCCACAGTGTGACACTGCAGCCAGGAGCTGGGGACAGCTTGTCATGGTCCCCAACTCGCCTGGTGCCTACCAGTGACCCAGAGCAAGGTGGCGGCACTGGCATCTGACACAGCTGGGGCTGAGGGAGGTGGCTACAGGTGGGTTCTGGAGTGATGTATTCCTATTTTTTATTCCCAAGGCATCAAATTCAGGCCCTGTATGCTCGGCTGACCTTGCTGTTGGTCTGCCTCACCGCAGGGCTATTGCTATTTTTGATGTAAATGTTAATTTTTGCAGCCTTTCCCTAAGGGGGGACAGGTATCGAGGGCTCTTTGATTTGCCATGGGATGCTCCAGGCCTGGCACAGGATGTGGGACACAGAGCACAGGATGCAGCCAGCATTCCTATCAGGATGGAGGGCTCAGAGAGGAGCACCCCTAAGGAAGGGCTGGCAGGAGCTCTGTGCTGTGCCCACCCCTGGCTGTGACCTGCTGACTGTGTGTGCACCGGGCTGGATGCAGCAGGGGCTGCCTCTCTCTCCAGAGGATTTGCTCCCTTTTAATCCCCTCTTTCGGGATGAAATCCTGATTCCAGGAGCATCTGTACAGCCTGGCTACCATGGTGAGGGGGGTGCGGGGAGAGGAGGCTTAGTGTTGGTGGTCACTGTCTCCAGTGCTGGCCATCATTGTCGCCAGCACTGGTGCTCTCTGTCTCCAGCACTGCTGATCACTGTCCCCAGCATGGGCTACCCCTGTCCCCTTGCTGCCTCCAATGCCTTGTCCCACCCATCCCACGCTGCCCTGCCCTGTTCACTCCATTGGGAAGAACATCCATGTCCACAACCAGTGTCGCCTGCCAGCCATGGGGCAGAGCAAGAGGTTTCCGCCTGTGCAGATCCAGAGGCTTTGGATCTGCAGGGTCCTGCCCTGGTGCTGGAAGAGCCCAGACCTGATGTGTCCCCCACCTTTACAGCTTGGGCTGCTGGAAGACATTCCCGGAGCCATCCCAGCTGCCAGGATGCTTTTCCCGAGCTCCTGGAGCCCTACCACCTGTCTCTTGGTGTATTGAGGGACTGGGGGAGTGACAGATCCCTAAATCTGAGGCGATGCACAGGCACCCCTCTGGCACATCTCCCTGCTGCTTTCTGCTCGCCCGCATCCCCAGCCCAGGTCTAATCCTCAGGGATGCTCGGGAGCTGCTGGCAGCACTTGCATAACCCATGGACTGAGCACGTGTGTGTGTGGCCAGGCTGTGCTGAGCCTGATCCCGCCTGATCCCGTGATCCCAGCGCCAGGGAGAGCTCAGCTTTGGGAAGGGCTTGGCTGGCCCGGGGGGGTCCCAGTGGAGCTGGATCTGCCAAGGGTTCCCTGTGCCCTGCGGGCTGTGGGATGGTCCCAGAGCAAGTGTGGGATGGGGCATGGCAGAGGTTGGTGACGAGATTTGGGGTGTTGTGATAGATTTGAGGGAGAACTGGTGGGGAGAAGAGTGATCCCAGGGCTGGAGGGATCCCTGGGGAAGGGATAGGGACAGCAGTGATCACAGATTGGAGTGGTCTCTAAGAAGGAATGGAAAGAGGCATAACTGCAGGGCTGGAGTGGTCCCTGGAGAGGGGATGGGGCAGGAGTGGGTTTGGGAAGGAACTGCGGACCTCAAGCCCTGGAGCAATGCCAGAGCAGGGGTGTCTGAGCAGGCATTTCTGAGCAGGGATGTGGGGTGGCAGTGCCCTGAGACAGGTGATGGGCAGGAAAGCGACTGTTTATGGTGCCTCTTTCCCTTCCCCTACGCTGCGACCTGCTCGGGTCCTGTCCAACTGTGGGGTCTCAACTGCACCAGGGCCACCACCAACCCCACCAATCCCAGGCTACAAGTCCCACCAGTGAGACAGGTTTGGGGTGGGAATGGATAGGGAAAACCTGGCTGGGCAAATAGATGAAAAAGCTCTGGATTTCTTGGAGCTTCAGCTGTTGCAGGATGTTTCACTTGGAGCTGAGCAGAGCTTTTGGTTCAGCCTAAGCCTCAGCACTCTGCTTCGGTTTGAAGAGGTTTTATTTGCTACACCTGAAAATTAAAGTGAAAAAGAATTTCTTGCCTTAAAACAGCTCTCAGCCCCTTCTTGAAATTTGGTTTGTTAATGCTCCATCAAATCCTTCTCAGCTTCTTCTGAAATCCTTGGCCTTTTAAAATTCTTCACAACAACACTGAACCTGGTGTGAATTCATGGCGTATTCTCACATTTGCATTTCTTACCCTAAGAAATCCCAGCTACAAAACCTTGCTTGGGTCTGGCACCACTGAAGAGTAACTGGGAGCAATGAGAGGTGCTTCTGGGCTCACCTAGGTACCTAGGTTTCATTTTTTAAGGGAAAGTGAACCCTCCTGCATTTGAGGGACTTCAAAACAAGTTTCCCTTTCCCTCTGACACAGCCACAAGTGTGATTCTAGTTTCCATCCTATCCCGAGGGATGTGCTGGGTGTGCAGCATTCTTTTGGCATGCTCTCGGCATGGCTCTTGCTTGCTGGCTGTCACATCCCTGGAGAGAGCAGTGACAGCAGCAAGAGCTGGTGGCACCTGGCACATCTCATCCTGTGCCTCATCCCTCTGAGCTGGGATCTGGGACCTGCGGGTGCCCTGTAAGGAGGCTCATGGGTGCTCCACATGCTGGACTGGGGCAGCAACCTCTTTCTTTTGAAAGGAAGTTTTGGATGATTCCAGGTCCTGAGGTCATGGCAGAGGCTGACTGAGGGCCAGGGGACTCATCCTGGCCAGCTGTGGCTTTGTGGTGAGTTTTAGCCTGATGGGATACTCCAAGGTAGGAGCTCCATCCAGGGGACAGTGGAAATGGGAATGTGCTGGTGGCCTTCACTGGGATGCTTTGAATGCCATCGAGCACCTCTGCAGCTGTAGAGCAGTTTCTTGTGTCATTGGACACCAAACCAAGTGGGATCAGTTCTTGAGATGCTGCATTCTCCTTGTCCAAAGCATGAGGGAAGCCAGGAATAAATCGCCTCCTGGCCTGGCTGTGCCTCTCCACTGGTTTCTCCATGTTCCCCTCTGGGCTTCTGTCTCTCTCTGGTTGGGTTTGGCTGGGAAATGCTGTGCTGGAGGTTTGGCAGTGGGGCTGGAATACTGGCTCTATCCCCATCTGCTGTCCCCGCTCACGGCCTGCCCTGCTCTCTGCAGGAGTTTGCGACGCTGACACGGGAGCTCAGTGCCTGCCGGGAGCAGCTCCTGGAGAGGGAGGAGGAGATCTCGGAGCTGAAAGCTGAGCGCAACAACACCCGGGTAAGCCTGGAGACTCTGCTGGCAGGCCCTCAGTCCTGGGACTATGGGACACCAGAGGCTGCTGGGCCCATTCTGGCAGTGATAGCCCCTCTCTTACCCCCTGCAGCTCCTGCTGGAGCACTTGGAGTGCCTGGTGTCACGGCATGAGCGCTCCCTCAGGATGACCGTGGTCAAGCGCCAGGCCCAGTCGCCATCCGGGGTGTCCAGTGAGGTCGAGGTACTCAAGGCACTCAAGTCACTTTTTGAGCATCACAAGGCACTGGATGAAAAGGTGGGAAAGCTGCTGGGACCTCTCCTGCTCAGAGCTCCTTTTCCCAAACCCCAGCTCCCTCCCTGCCACTTTGTGTTGTTAAGGTGACATGGGGGCCCTCAGCAGGAAGGTCTTGGATCCCCAAAGCTGCATTGAGGAGCTGCTGGGGCTGCCCAGTGGATGCTCTGGGTTTGAGGCTGTCAGGGACAGGAAGCTGCCCTAAGTCTCGGGGTGGTGGCATTTGACACCCTGGGTCAGTCTTTGCTGTTCCTCCTCATTCATTTGCCTCAGGCATCTCCTTCCTTTGCTAGAAGACCTCTCCAGGCTATGCTGGCCATAGATCTCCAAGAATTGGCCCAGACTGTTGTCTCCAACACAATTTCACTCCCCCCTCTGATGGGCTAGATGATCCTGAACCTGTGAATCCACTTGAGCCTGGCTGTCAGCCCAACAAACAGGCTTGGGAGCTTGCCTAGATCCTGGGCACCCTCATCCCGGATAGATAACAGCCTTTCCTGTTGTTTCATTCACCTGCAGGTGAGGGAACGCCTACGAGCAGCCTTGGAGCGAGTGGCCACCTTGGAGGAGCAGCTCGTGGATGCCCATCGGCAGGTAAGAGGTACCTGGACACCGGCTGGGCTGGGAATGCTCCTCATCACCTTTGGGAATTCATGTGGTATTTGCACTGGGAGGGTTTGATGTAAGGTTTTTGTTCTAAAATTGCTGTTTACTTGAAGGTTTGTCTGTATTTAAGGAAACCTTGTAAAGATTCTGAAAACCTTTTGTCTCACAGGTGACACTTCCCTGTTGTTTGCTGTTTGGAACTCTTGTCACGGACAAAAACAATCTGAATCATTCCAGGAGGATGAGGGTGACTTGGGGTTTGCCCTGATTTGGCAGAGACCCAAACCACACTGCTTCAAGCACCTCATCTTGCATCCCCCATCTCCTTCCCTTCTGGAGCCCTGGGGTTGGGACTTAGCAATCCCCAACCTCCAGCCATGGTCATCTCAGAATCCCAGAATCCCAGACTCATTTGTGTGGGAAGGGACCTTAAAGTTCATCTCATTCCACCCCCTGCCATGGGCAGGGACACCTTCCACTATCCCAGGTTGCCCCAAGCCCTGTCCAACCTGGCCTTGGGCACTTTCAGGAATAAAGTGTTCTTGAAGAGACATGAACTCTGTTCCTGGAGTTTGTGCGCAGCCACTACTCCCAAAAGGAAAGAGCCATCCCTACAGCCTCTGCTGGCCAAATTTTGCTCCTCTTTCCAGTTCCCAGGATAAGTCTCATGATATTTCCCAGACTCCCAGGCCCCTCTCCTTGTAGGGACCATTCCACATCCTTCCCTGTCAGAGCAGGACACGGTGCCAGTGTTTATCCCCTGCTTCTGTTGCACTGGGTTCAGAATCTGTCTGGCTGTAAATCAGTGAAATGAGCTGGGAGGGAGCCCTGGAATCCAGGGCTTACCAGGAAAACTTCCCTCAGTGCTGAGCTTTCCTGGCTCAGCCTTGCTCTCTCTTAGAATCATGGAATCATTAAGGCTGAAAAAGACCCCAACTTTTGACCAAACACTCCCATGCCCACTGAACAATATTGTGAAGTTCCATGTCCACTTGGTTTTTGAACACTTCTAGGGGTGGTGACTCCATCACTGCCCTGGGCAGTTGTTCTAGGGCCTGACCACCCTTTGAGGGAAAAATTTTTTCTAATGTCCAACCTGACCCTCCCCTGGCACAGCTTGAGGCCATTTCCTCTTGTCCTGTCCCTGTTCCCTGGGAGCAGAGCCTGACCCCCCCAGCTGCTCCCTCCTGTCAGGGAGTTGTGCAGACCCAGAAGGCCTCCGCTGAGCCTCCTTTTCTCCAGGCTAAGTCCCTTTCCCAGCTCCCTCAGCTGCTCCCTCAGCTGCTTCTGGTGCCCCAGACCCTTCTCCAGCTCCATTCCTTTTCTTGAACATGCTCCAGCACCCCTATGTCCTTCCTGAACTGAGGGGCCCAGAGGTGCCCCCAGGACTCCAGGCGTGACCCCAGCAGTGCCAGCTCAGGGCTGTTCCTTGCCTTCTCCCTCTGGTCCGCCCTAGCCGCAAGCAGGACTCTGGCAGGAAGCCAGTGCAGCCCTGGGTGCAGCAGGACTGGCCTCGCCTGTGGCTGGCCCAGGTGTCTCTCCTGCTGTCTCCCACTGCTGAGTCCCTTTTCCCATGCAGGTGGCAGCTCTGCAGCAAGGCTCCACCCGGGAGCCCGTGGCGGGCGAGCGCGATGAGAGGGAGCCCAAGGAACCTGCACTGAAGCTTCCCTGGAAGGTGAGAGCCCTGGAAACCCCAACTCAGTGAGTCTGTCATTTCTTCCACCCCCCTGTTGCTGGCTCCAGGTTGCTAAAAACCTTTTTCCCTCTCCCCTGGGTCCAGCCCCATGGGAAATGCCCTTCCTGGTGAATACAGGCCATTTCTGAGTGGGGGAATTTGTACTCAGGTGCTCCAAGGGGTTCTGCTTTCCAGAGATCACAATGGTTTGTATGGGAAGTGACCTTAAAGTCTGTCTTGTTCCAAACCCCACCACGGGCAGGGACACCTTCCACCAGATGCTCTGGGAAGCCCTCAGCCATCCCTATTCCATCATTCCTGTAAGAAGCTCTGTCCCTGGCTTGTGGAGGCTGTTGATGGAGGTCCCAGAGCCCCCTGTCTCCACTTCCAACCCTTCACCGAGTCCCTGCAGGGCCACATTCCCACTTTGAGTGGCTGCAGGCAATGCCACAGCCTGGGAGCTTTGGAACATTCCGACATCCACCTCCCTCTCTGGTGCCTTGCAGCGTCTCTCCAATGGCTCTGTCCACCCGGATGACGAGGCTGGGAGGGTGGTGGAGCTGCAGGAGCTCCTGGAGAAGCAAAATTTTGAAGTGGTTCAGGCCAAGGAGCGAATCTCTGCCTTGGCTGCTAGCGTGGCTGAGCTGGAGGAGGATCTGGGCACTGCCAGGAAGGATCTGATCAAATCCGAAGAGATGAGCAGCAAGTACCAGAGGGACCTCCGAGAGGTGAGTCCATGTCCCCCTGCACTGCCCAGCCTGGGGCAGAGACCTCACAGCAGCTTCCACTGGGCTGGGGGTTTGGAACTCCTGTTGTGTGCAGGGTGTTCCCCAAAAGAGGCCACTGCCTGTGGGAAATTTTCCTTTAGTCCACCAGCAGGACTTCCCTGAGGTTACAGACAGGCTGTCAGGTGTGCTGCACACCTGGGGCAGTGACCTGTGTCCTCTCTAGAAGGTTTTCCTGTGATTGTTTGACTCTCCCTTTATCACTGTCCCATTCTGCTGTCCCTCATCCCCTTGTCAACGGGGGTTTTCACACCCCTTGGACTTGGGGTGTCCCAGGCTTGAAGGAGCTGGGTGGCCCTGCTATTCCCAAAATGCTGTCACGGAGCAGGATGTGGCAGCCCCATTGCTTCCCCAGGCCCTGGCGCAGAAGGAGGACATGGAGGAGAGGATCACCACACTGGAGAAACGGTACCTGGCAGCCCAGCGAGAGGCCACCTCCATCCATGACCTCAATGACAAACTGGAGAACGAGTTGGCCAACAAGGAGTCCCTCCACCGCCAGGTACCGAAACTGGACCCAAAGTGCCCCCCTGCCCTGGGGACCTGGGGGGCAGAAGGGGGTGCTGGGGGTGGGACATACCAGGCACCCATCCTGCTGTCCTGCAGTGTGAGGAGAAGGCCCGGCACCTGCAGGAGCTGCTGGAGCTGGCGGAGCAGAAGCTGCAGCAGACAATGAGAAAGGCGGAGACACTGCCCGAGGTGGAAGCGGAGCTGGCCCAGCGCATTGCTGCGCTCACCAAGGCAGGTGGCAGGGGTGGGACTGGGGCCGGAGGGGAGCTGGAGGGGACGGCAGAGACCGGAGGGGAGGGGAGGGGAGGGAAGGGATTGGAGAAGGAGGGCAGGGCTTGGAGCAGGAGGGCAGTGCTGGGACCGGAGGAGGAGCTGGGTCTGGTTGCCCCCTTCAGCAATGGACTCCCTGGCAGCCCAAGGCATCCCACTCTCGTTCCCAGCTGTGCCTGTCTGTCCCCTTGGCTGCAGGGACAAGGCACTGCCTTTAAAGCTCTCAATGTGTCCTGCACATGTGGGGTTTGCTTCCTTCCCTTGGCCCTTTTCTCCAAGGTGGGGATGGCCCTGTTGGTGTGGATGCCCTTAGACTTGTGTGAGACCACTCTAGGATGAGGACGAAGAGGAAGCACGAGGCTGGATGTGGAAGGATGCAGGTCTGGAGAGAGGGATGGATGCAGCCAGCCCTTCCTTTCCTGGGTTCTGGAATGGTGTTCAGTCCCTCACAGAGCACCTCTAGCTTCTGTCACCGTGCCAGCAGGGCTGGCTTGGGCTCACAGGGAGCTGTGGCAGGGATGCAGACAGTGGGAGAGAGCCCTGCATCCCAGGAAGGACTCAAATGCAGAGATGGATGCAGGAGTGCAGCAGGGTCCTCATGGCTTTGGGGAGCATCATCCAAGAGGGCTGCTCTGCTTTTCCCAGGCAGAAGAGAGGCATGGGAGCATTGAGGAGCACCTCCGGCAGCTGGAGACTCAGCTGGAGGAGAAGAACCAGGAGCTGGCCAGGGTAAGTCCTGATCCTTGCCTTGGTGCTTGGGCACACCTGGACCGCTGATCAGGAGCAGGATGGGAGAACAGCCTGGTTAATCCTTTCCCATCCAGGATCACTTAAACTTGAGCCATTCAGGAGCTCATGGCACTCTTCTGTGATTTCCCCTCTCCCAGGCATCCTAAGACTTGCTGTTAATGTTCCACACCCAGTCCTCTCCCAGCATCACCTGCTGGGGCAAGCTGGGACCCAAATGCAGGGTGGGAGGGGAGGCTCCAGCAGCTCTTTCTCTGAGGCTGGATTGGCAGGATGAAAAGGGCAGGGAAGCTGAGCTGCTATGCCCTGGGCTGCACAGTCCCTTCTGTGCTACTCAGCCAGAGACTGGGCTGTCCATCCATGAGGTTGTGATGCCCATTTCTCGGGTCACCTAGGTGACATTACAGCTATGTCCCTGGGGAAGCCCCCAGATGTTTTGCCCTAGGAGAGATATTTGAAAATCCAGAGGTTCAGTATCCATTGGGGTCTGGAAAGTGGCCCCAGTGTGGATATTCCCGGCAGAGACATAGGAGAGCTTTCATGAGGGGCAGGCAGGCATGATCTCCCTAAATCCTGCCCTCTCCTGTTCATCCTGGCTAGGAGGTGACAGGGAGCAGCAGAGCCACCACAGAGGGTCCGACCAGTGCTGTAAGAGGTGAATTTGTCCCCAAAAGCTGGGCCTGGTGGGCCAGCTCTGACACCACAGCAGGCAAGGGATGGCAGGAGGGCACTGAGTTCCTCTGCATGTGACACACATGTCACTGTCTGTCCCAGGCCCGCCAGCGGGAGAAGATGAATGAGGAGCACAACAAGCGGCTCTCGGACACTGTGGATCGACTGCTGAGTGAGTCCAACGAGCGGCTGCAGCTGCACCTCAAGGAGAGGATGGCAGCCTTGGAGGAGAAGGTAGTGCCTGGGGCAGGGGTCCTCTGGGGGTTGAGGGGTCTGCAGCCCCTCCGTGCCTCGTCCAGCCATGGCCCAGGGCTGGAAGTGCCTGTGTGGGGCTGGAGAAACTGGTCACATGCAGAATACGGCTGTGCTGGGGCTGATGGAGCACGGAGATCTGCTCCAGTCTCCTCATCCAGGGAGAACCCCTCCCCACACCTCCCACAGCAGCAGGATTTGTCCTACTCCATTCCCTCGCCTCCCTGTGTCTCTGCCAGTGTAGCCCTGATGCCACTTGTGCCCAGCTGTTGGAGCAAATCCTGACTGCATTTTGCAGGAAAAAATGCAGTGTTCATCCTCTCCCAGTGCCCATCCCTCCACATGCTACCTTAAAACCTTCCTGCCCCCAGGTCGAGACTGATTTCCCTTCTCCAAGCCAGGACAGTGTCCATGAGCAGCTCCCACCTGACTCCTGGGCAACTGGGTTTCCTTGGAGGAGTGGCTGGAGCTGTGGCTGCCTCAGTGTGAATGGAATTAACTGGGAGCAGCTGGCTCTGAGCAAGGATCCACCCACAGTACCAGTGGGAGGTCAGGCCTTGGTGATTCAGCTCTCTGGGGGTTCCTGCCCTCAGCAAGTCAGAGCACACAGGTGCATCCCCCAGTTGATGCCTCCAGAGCTGGCTCTGTGCCCCTGCTGCTCTGTTCCTTCTGTCCCCAACCAAATGTGGCTGTGCCAGGGTGTCCAGTCATTCAGCACATTTGTCTGGATAAAGAGCAGGACCCAGCCCGCAGGGATGAGTCCAAATCCCACCCCAGCAAGCAGCAGAGACCAGAGTGATGACACCTTGTGAAGGGGTATTGCCTACTCCCCAGTCTGGTGCCAGCACTGGCCCACCTTGAGAGTTTATCCAGGTCTTTCATGCACAAAAATTATCCTGTTTGGCTGCCAGCACTTCCAAAAATTGTAACTCCCAGGCAGTTACAAACTCACCAGGGGAGGTTTAGATTAGATATTAGGAAAAGTTTCAAGGAAAGAATTATAGCATTGGAATAGACTGCCCAGGACAGTAGTGGATTCACCATCCCTGGAAGTATTCCAAAACCATGGATGTGACATTGTGTCATGGTTTAGCTATGAACACAGCAGTGCTGGGAGGAATGGTTGGGCTCAGTCTTAGAGGGCTTTTCCAATCTTAACAATCCCGTAATTCTGGGATTCTATAAGCACGTCTCCTTTCCTCCTGCCTACTTCCTAGCTTAGATGTAAGGAACATTTCTCCCTTTGATCCAACTGCTTGAGGAATTGTTCTCCTCTGAGACATATTTCCTAATCTTCAAGCCCTATCCATCAAATCCCTCATTGCCCTCCACAGCCATGCCTGGCCCCGGAGGGGGGCAGGAGTTGAGCTGTGGCCACCCTGCTTCAGAGGCAGGAGCTTTGCAGAGGAGACCTGTGCACAGGCAGGTGAGGAATAGCCCAGAGAGCCTTTTCCAGGTGTTCACCACACAGGGATTCCACACTGGCCATTCCTGGGAAGCCACATGGCCGTTTCCTAAATGGTCTCTCTTTTTCTTTCCTATTTTTGTTTCCTTTTATTTTCTTTGGTTTTTCTTAAAGAATACATTGTTACAAGAGCTGGAAAATACCCAAAAGCAGATAGAGGAACACCAGCATGACAAGGTAAATGCGGCTGCAGGAACCTGCCCCAGTGATGGCACTGCCTCACTCCCAACCCCCAGCTAGGAACACTTGCTTCTCCTAAAGTGCCCCGTTTTGGGAGAAGCTGGGATCCCAAACCACCTGGCAGCAGGAGGCCACACACTCACCCATGCGGTGGCTGGATGGAAGCTGCCACTCCCCTCCCCAGAGAGCCCTGGGTCAGTTCCCTACCAGGCATGTTGGGTCCCATCTCCGTGTTTCTGTCACACTGATCCATCCCTGAGCCCACTGGGGACAATGGCGAGGGCGGGGTGGCTTCACCCATGTGTAGAGGAGGGCTCAGGCAGCCACATCCCCTTAGCTCCTGAGGCTTTCACAGACTGGGGAGAGATCTGTCCCATGCCCAGCTTGCAGAAGCCCTGTAGGTCTTCACCACCTGCTCTCAGATAAAGCATCTTAGTGGGGTCTGCATGAACCCCTGGTGGCCTTGCTGGAAAACTGGAGGGACATGACTTTTTGGAGCAATGGGAGCTTTTGAGATGTGCCCCATGTCTCATGTATGGTTTGGTGGGTCAGGGGGGCTGCTTTTCCCCTTGCCTGAGGGGAGGATGTGTGCTCATTCCTTGTGCTTCCCAGCTGTGGCTGCTCAGGGCTGGGCAGGGCAGAGCTTGGGCACTCACATGACACTGCTGGCACCTCACCAACCCTGGCTCAGCCTGTTTATGCCCCAGACTGGATGCTGTTGTGCTCGGGAGATCCCTTCTCCCCTCCCTCCCTGTCCACCTGCAGCCTCCCCCTGGCATCTCCCAGCACTGGGTGCAGGCAGAGCTTCCCCATGGGGATGGGGCTGGGGGTAGGAGGGACAGGGCCAGCAGCAAGTTTGGCTGGGGTGTCCCTCACTGCCGGTCCCTTGCCAAGGGAACACATACGTGCAGTCTGGAGCAGAACCAGAGCATCCAAGTGGGACCTGTTTTCCTTTGTCTCCCAAAGCAGCATTCCTTGAGCACCTGTGTCTGTCTATCCTGATGCTCGCTTCCCAGCACCCTAACTCCCTGTGCCTGCATGAACTGTTTCTCTACTGATGTGTCCAAGATACTTTAAACCTGGGGTGGGGATCTGTAAAGGGAATGTAAACCTGGCAATAGCCAAGGATATGGATTACCCCAAACCTGGCAGCTCTCTAGAGCAAACCCAACCCCTACCTGTATCATCCCCTCAAACAGCGGCGTTTGTCCGACGAGATCGACAAGCTGAGGCTGGAGGTGGATCAGCTCAAGACCAGGAGTGGAACGTTTGCGGAGAGTGTGCACACCAGGTAAGAGCCAGGGCAACCCCCCGGCACCCCTGGTTTTGGGGGCAGTTTGCTTTGGGGACCCCAAAGTTCTGTTGGTATTGGGTGTTTCTGGTGCCCCCAAGCCTCAGTACTGGGCTGCAGGGTCCTCACAGCAGGGTCAGCTCCAGCCATGCTGTCCCACCATGGATCTGTCCTGGGGTGGGACATAGACTCTTGAGAATAGCCCAGCCCAACTGAATGGCCCCAAATTTGCTCTTCTAAGGATGAGAAACCACTGGGCATTGTTTCTTTTTCTGCACAAGCGGCTTAGGACTTATTTTGCTCTGAAAGCTGGAAGTTCACCAAAAGACTTTTCTCCTGTGGAGCGCAGGGGATGGCTGGTGCAGAAGGAGGAATTGCTCTGGAGCTGTTGCAGGCAAAGGAGAATGAAGCCCCACTTTCCCCAACACAATGGTCCTCCCACACCCTTTTATTTAAAGTCTGCTGGGACATGGGGATGTCCCAGCCCAGGGCACCAGGAGCAGACGTGAGTCCATCGGGTCTCAGCCTCTGGCACTGACCAGGATACCCAGAGCTGCTCCAGGAAAACAGGGAGGTAGAAAAGGAGAGTGACAGCACAACAACCCCATTGTGCTGCTGCAGCCGCCTGGGACACCACACCCTGCCCTGAACACTTCCAGTGTGGGTTCAAGGCAGCAAAGGGTCAGTGGATGCAACCAGTGGAGAAAATTCCCCTCTCAGCAAGGCTGGAAAAGATGGAGAGGAGCTGGTGTAACCAGCTTTCCATCTGTCAGCAGAGAGGAGAAGGCCTGGAGACCCCATGTCTGTCAAGGAGAGAAGAAATGGGGAGGGTGAGGAAGAGCCTGTGAGGATGAAGGAGAGCTGAGTGCTGGAGCAGAGTATGGAGCATGTGTGGGACCTCTTTGCATGGGTCTGTAAGAGCAGGATGGACAATTTTGTGATTTTTAAATATTTCTCAGAGGACAAATCAGCAGAAATCTTGAGTTGCAGAATGATCCCCCAGCTGAAATGTCAGCTTTTGTCTAAGGTGTTTTCATCTGGTTTTAGCTGGGGAGCAGCTTGTCAGCAGCTCTGAAATCCCTGGAACCTAGACTGCGCCCTTGTCTGACACACCAGGTTGGCCCAGCCACGCTGCTCGTGGTGCTGGTTTTATCTTCAGACCTGTATCTGCACTGCAAACCAGGCCCACCATGGTGGAAAACCATGATCTGCCTTGGGCTGCTGCTTTTATCACCTTAAATTCACCTTGAACTAAACAAACTCATGTCTTCAATGGCACTATGTGTGAGAAGTAATCACCCTGTGCCCTGGGAAGGTACCTTGCTCAGCTCAATGGTTGGGTCTTCAGGGGCAAGAGGAACAACCAGGCAAAGTGGAGACATGGAATGAGCACTGCGGGTGGCTCAAAGTGTCTTCGTGTCCAGCTGCTGCCTTGCTCTGCCTGGTATGAGACCCACTAAGTTCTGGTGCCAAGCACCAGCCCTGGCAGGAAGAAAGAGGGTGAACAAGTCCCAGCTGGTTCCTCCTGGGATATCCCAACAATGCTCATGTCCTCACACCTGGAAGATGTGTCAAGTGAAATTTTATTCATTGAAATCACAGAATTGTTAAGGTTGGAAAAGTCCTCCAAGGTCATCGAGTCCAATCTTCACCCAAATACCAACATTCCCACTAAATCACATCACAAAATGCCATGTCTACCTTTTTTTAACACTTCCAGGGATGGGAACTCCACCACTGCCCTGGGCAGCCTGTGCCGGGGCCTGACCTCCCTTTCCATTAAGAAATTTTTCCCCAATATCCAACCTGAACCTCCCCTTGAGGCCATTTCCCCTCAGCCAGTCACTCACTGCCTGGGAGAAGAGCCCGACCCCCATCAGGGTATTTTCTCATGAAAATGTTAGAAAAAACATAAAAAGGAGAAGAGCTCCCTGGCTGGCTCCTGCTGTGTATGTGTGGATGGAGGAGACACAAGTTGTGTTGGGAGATTCAAGCTGCTCTGAAGAGGGAAGGACAGGAGGGCCCTGTTCAGCCCTGGCTCCCCAGCAGCCCCCCAATGCAGGGGGTTTTGGGCAGAACTGGCTGGATACCCCCAGGGGTGCACAGAGAAGAGGGAGGGAGCCGCAAGGGAGGGCCCAGGGCTGAACTTTGGACAGTGTGGGAAAGTTTGAGTCTCCTGAAGTCAGAGCTCACCAGAGGCTGCAGCTTCCTCAGAAGGGGCAGCTCCAATCTCTGCTCTGTGAGCAGGGACAGGACCCAAGGGAATGGCTGGAGCTGTGTCAGGGCAGGTTTAGGTTGGGTATGAGGGAAAGGTTCTTCCCCCGGAGGGTGGTGGGGCACTGAACAGGCTCACCAGGGAACGAATGGTCATGACCCCAAGGTTGCCAGAGCTCTAGGAGTGTTTGGACAATGCTCTCAGGGACAGGGTGGGATTGGTGGGGTGTCTGTGCAGGGCCAGAAGCTGGACTTGATCGTTGTGGGTTCCTTCCAGCTCAGGATATTCTGTGATTGTATGATTCTGTGAGTGCATTTCCAGGTCCAGTGTGGAGGAATGGGGCACCTTTTTCCAGAGCCTGGTTTTGCATCCTTTCATGCTTAGCAGGCAAACATCACTGGGATGGGCATCCCGCAGTGGTCTCCGCCTCCTCCTTCTGCTCCTCCTCCTATGTCCTGAGCAGCCTGGGCTGCACGGGGAGCAGCCTGAGGGTGAGGGTGTCCTGCATAGAGCAATGTCCCCCACAGGGCTCTTTCTTCCCAGGTCCCACATGGGCAGTGCCACCGACCTGCACTTCCCTCTGGGAGCTGTGGTCCATGGCCCAGCCGAGCCCTTCGGAGCAGCCCCGGGGCTGCCGCGGGCACAGAAGGGACGATTCGGCGCCCGGAGAGAGGAGCCAGCCAAGGTAGCCCCTATGCACCCCAGCGTTGGGGACTGCTCCTGCCCTGCATCCTGGGACTAGGGTCAGATCTGGAGACATGGGACAGTTTCCTTCCCCTGGTGCATGGATGGGGGAACATCGGAAGGGCTTCCTGTTGGGGTCACACTGAGATGGAATTCCTGCATGGAGGTCACCAGTTTGGCTTTTGGAGACATGGGAATGCTGTGTAGGACAGTGGCCTTTGTTTCTCCAGGACTGGGAGCAGGCCCAGGCAGGTGGGGTCCTGGCCACAGGGCCTCACACCTTCGACAGCGACCCTGACATCTCCGATGTGGATGAAGATGACCGTGAGACACTGTTCAGCTCCATGGATGTGCTCTCTCCTGGTGGGCACTCAGATGCCCAGACCTTGGCCATGATGCTCCAGGAGCAGCTGGATGCCATCAACGAGGAGATCAGGTATGACCATGGCCAAAACCCACCACTGCCTTGTACTGAAATGGTTCCAGGGGGACAACAAATGGCCAGGGGGCTCTGTTGGCCTAAAATTGGGGTCTTGGTGTGTCTTCAGCCAGAGGAGTGGCTCCAGGACATCCAGCCACAGGGCTTGGTCCTTCTGCCATGTCTTCCTGTCCCTCAGCTGCACCAGTGCTGGCTCGCAGGGTCATTATTTCAAACGATCGTTATTTTGTAAAAAGTTCTCCGTGAATATTTAAAGGAATCATGGTGTGTCTCAACTCTGGTTTTTATGGATCCTGATGGATCTTGCTGCCATTTCTGGAGTTGAGGCACAGCACCAAGGTGCATTTCCCCAGGATAGAGAGGTCCTGTGTCCCTGGGAAGGTGGGGAGCCAGGAGCCCTGAGCCCCGCTGCTCCCCCAGGATGATCCAGGAGGAGAAGGAGTCCACGGAACTCCGTGCAGAAGAGCTGGAAACGCGAGTCACGAGCGGCAGCATGGAGGGCCTGAACCTCACCCAGCTGTGCAAGAGGGCTTCCATCCCCACATCACTAACGGCCCTGTCCTTGGCCAGCTCATCCCCGCCGCTCAGCGGCCGCTCCACGCCCAAGCTCAGCTCCCGCAGTGCCGCACAGGACCTGGACCGCATGGGGATCATGACGTTGGTGAGGAGCCAAGAGGAGCCCAGGCTGGCTGTAGGGGGTCTGGCTGGGGGGTGGGAATGATGCCTGGTGTCCACACCGGCCTGTGGGAGGTGTGGGACAACGGGGTGCCCATGTTTGCTGTCTCCAGCCTGGCAGCCTGGCCCTGGGACTGCTCTGGGGGGGTGCTCCATTAACTGCCCCCCTTTCTGTGTCTCTCTCGCTTTCCCCCTTGCAATCAGCCCAGCGACTTGAGGAAGCACCGGAGGAAACTGCTAGTGAGTGGCTCCCATCCCGTTGGTTTTTGTCCAAGCCCTTTTTCCAGCCTGCTCCTGGCTTTGTCCACACCAGGTCAGGGTGCAGCAGGCGCGGGATGGAGCTGGGGACCCCAGGGATTCATCAGGAGGATCATGGGGATCCCGAAAGGTGCTTGGACATGTTCCCACCGGCAGCCTGGGGGGTCTGGCAAGACATGGGGAGGTTCAGAAAGCCACTGGGTCCTCAAACATTGTGTCCCCTCTGGCGACAGGGTGTCCTTGGGACATTCCCATCTGTGCTCCTCAGAGCCCTCTGATGAGGGCCAGCAGCTTCTGTCCCCACACCCTGACCTGACCATGGGGCAGCATCCTCTCACCTCCCCATTCCCAGGATCTCAGCCATATGGCCACATCCTCCCCATCTGCTTGGGCATCTGGAACCATTGCCAGAGCTCTCATTCAGGCAATTCCTGGAGCATGGCAAAGCCCCAGGGCTCTGGTGGCTCTTTTGGCCATGCCTCCACGGAGCAAGAGAGAGGCAGGCAGCAGGGCAAGGATGGAGCTGGGCTCTGGCCTCCCCCCCCTCACGGCCTCTCCACTTGTTCAGTCACCTGCAGCTCGGGACGAGAGCCGGGAGGACAAAACCACCATCAAGTGTGAGACATCCCCACCATCCTCACCCAGGACACTGCGGCTGGAGAAGCTGGGTCACCCTGCCCTGAGTCAGGAGGATGGAAAGAGGTATGTGGAGACCCTTGGGATCTCTGTTGGTTTGAGGATATACCTGGGGCACATGTGGGATGTGGGGTGGGCTGGGTTTTGCCATGGCTTGTGCCTTGCTCTGGAATAACCTAAATGCTTTGCTCTTCCTCTCCTTCTTCTATCCGCAGCTCGCTGGAGGACCAGGCCAGCAATCCCAGCAGCAGTCAGGACTCCTTGCACAAGGGCTCCAAGAGGAAGGGGATCAAATCCTCCATTGGGCGCTTGTTTGGGAAGAAAGAAAAGGGTCGCTTGATCCAGCTGAGCAGAGAAGGGGCCACGGGGCAGGGTCTGTGAGCAGCCCTTTCCCTGTCTGTGCCAGGCTCTCCACACCTTCTGGCTCTGTCTGCTGTTGGGGTGACAGGGGGGTCAGGGACAGCCCTGTTGGTTTAGGCATGTTGGGACCATGGCAGCTTCAGGGAAGTTGAAGCTTGGTGTTTTCTCCCCTTGGCCTCTCTGGACTGAGCATGGGGAACTTTAATGCTCTGTCAGAGCTGGGGTATGAATAGTGATCCCCTGTCACTGTATCTCATCTTTAATGTCCCCAAATCTACTTCCCTCCCCATGGGACCTTCAGGATTTTGCAGAGCCCTTTGGTAGTATTTGCTTTTCCGCTCCTAAATCCTTTACTGCTTCCACGTTGAGCATTGTTGGACTCAATGATCTTTCTGGCTCCTTTCCAGAAGGGACTATTCTGTGACTTTGGGATTGTGGGATTTGGAAATAGGAGGGATGGCAGGAGGGGGTCTGCTTGGGCTTCCCAGGGATGGAGGGGGGCCATGGGGGTGGGTTGCAAAGGGACACTGTCACCTCCTGTGCTGTCACTGTGCATCCCCCTGGCATGGAGATGGTGACAATGCCCACACTGGCCCTGGGGGAGGTCACACTGACCCAGAGACATCATGCTGACCTGAGGGTGTCTTGCTTGCCCAACAGTGCTGCTGACTGACATGGAGGGGGGCATCCAGGACCCCCTGGGACTGGGCAAGCTGGGGGCTCAGGCCGAGAAGGATCGGCGCCTGCGGAAGAAGTGAGTGAACTTCCTTCCCTACCCCAGCAAGAAACTGATCTGCTGGGAAGCCATGGCACAGGACTAGGAATTGCTAGGAAATCTTCTCATCTTCACCCTCCCTTGGGCCCTGTTACCTCCTTCACTGCTTTGTTTCCAGCTGCTTCCTACTGCCCAGGGTCTGTTTCCTTTCAAGAACTCTCCCTTCCCCACAAGCCCGCCATAAATCACTCTTCTGCTTCTGCTCCTGCCAGGCATGAACTCCTGGAAGAGGCTCGGAGGAAAGGATTGCCCTTTGCCCACTGGGACGGCCCCACTGTTGTGTCCTGGCTGGAGGTGAGGCAGAGCATGCCTGTGGATTGTCCCAATGCTGTCCCCACAGGTCTGTGAGTGCCACCATGTCCCACCATGCTGTCCACATGCATGGCTGGGGGCTGCAAATCCTAGGAGAGCAGAGGAGATCCCTGGATCCCTCACAGAGCCTGTGGAGCTGTGGTTTGAGTAGAACTTTGGGTTGGAGCACAAGTCTGATGAGGACTGGCTGAGGGATCTGGGAGTGCTCAACCTGGAGAAAAGGAGGCTCACGGGGGACCCTCTGGCTTTGCACAACTCCCTGACAGGAGGGGGCAGCCAGGGAGATCAGACTCTGCTCCCAGGGAACAGGGACAGGACAAGAGGAAATGGCCTCAAGCTGTGCCAAGGGAGGTTCAGGCTGGATATTGGGGAAAAGTTCTTCAGTGAAAGGGTGGTCAGACCCTGGCGCAGACTGCCCAGTGCAGAGGTAGAGTCCCCATCCCTGGAAGTGTTCAAACCATGTGTGGACATGGTGAATGTGGCAGCGCTGGTGGAATGGTTGGAACTGATCTTAGAGGCCTTTTCCAACCTTAATGATTCTATGAAAAGCTCCCTGGGTGCTCCTTCCCTGTGCTGTGCCCATTAGGCACAGGGATGCTGGGCCACCCACAGGCCACCTATGCAAGGCACAACCAAAACCAGAATCCTGTGTGGACATTCAGCTTTGATATTGGGCTCTAGAGAGGGTGGCCTTGCCCCTGGCACAGGAGCCAGGGTGGCAGTTCTGGGCAGTCATTGCTGTTCCTGTCCCCAGCTCTGGGTGGGGATGCCAGCCTGGTACGTGGCCGCATGCCGGGCCAATGTCAAGAGCGGGGCCATCATGTCGGCCCTGTCGGACACCGAGATCCAGCGGGAGATCGGCATCAGCAACGCCCTGCACCGCCTGAAGCTGCGCCTGGCCATCCAGGAGATGGTGTCCCTCACCAGCCCCTCGGCACCGCCCACATCCCGCACGGTGAGTGCTCCCTGCCCACCTCTGGACCCTCCATGGGCCAAACAACATGCTCCTTGCCCTCCTTTCCCTCCTTTCCCTTGGGACCACTGTGGCAAATGTGGCCATGGAGGGGGTAATGTTCCTTCATGGACTGGTCAAACCACTGGACACTCATCCCCCAGCACAAAGGTCATTCCCAGCTGGAAGCACGAAGCTCTTTACAGTTTTAAGGCTCCTGCCCCTCACATGGGGTTGTCAGCAGGAGGCCAACCCTGCAAAGAGCAGAGCTCAGGGCATGGCTGCCCTGGAGAGGATAAATCTCCATCCAAAGATCAGAAATCCAAATGTTCCTCATGTACAGGGCCAGCGTGGTTACACACAGCCTCTTTCCCAATCATTTCAACACAAGCCTTTTCCATCTGAAATTTCTGGGGCAAGTCAGAACAACTGCAGATCCTTGCCCCTGGGTAGGATGGAGGGACTGTGTCTTTTGCTGGTCCCCAAATGCCTCGAGGGGGTAATGGTGACCCAGTAATGCCAAGACTCATCTGAAGACTTGCAACTGGCAGAAGGAAATCTGATGTGTCCTGGTCAGATGGCTGTGTCTGCGGTCACAGCTGATGGGGACAGGCCTGCAGCCTCCTTGAGCATCACACTAAAGTGGAAAGGGAGGTGAATGAAGGTCCTTGCTCTGCTCTCCATGGCTGCGTGGACAGCCCAGGGTCCTCTCAGGCAGTGAGGTGTCACCAGGTTTAGCTGCAAGGATGTGGGGTGTCCCCAGCACAGCTCCAAGCACAGGGTGGTCTGGTGCTCCACCAGCCTGAGACAGGCTTGGTTCCAGCATGATTAGTGCTGGCAGAGGTTGGACATAAGCCCAGGTGAGCCCAGGTATGCTCAGGTGGACAAAAAGGCCAATGGCACCTGGGCTGTCCCAGCACTGTAGTGGCAGCAGGCCCAGGGCAGTCTTCGTCCCCTGTACTGACACTGCTGGGGTCACACCTGGAATCCTGGAGGAGTTCTGGGCACCTCATGATGAGAGAGACCTGGAGGGGCTGGAGCATGTCCAGGGAAGGGAACAGAGCTGAAGAAGGGTCTGGAGCCCCAGGAGCAGCTGAGGGAGCTGTGGGGGCTCAGCCTGGAGAAAAGGAGGCTCAGGGGGACCTTCTGGCTCTGCACAACTCCCTAACAGGAGGGGGCAGCCGAGGGGGGTCGGGCTCTGCTCCAAGGGAACAAGATACAGGACAATAGGAAAAGGCCTCAAGCTGTGCCAGGGGAGGTTCAGGTTGGATAGTGGGGAAAATTTCTTCCTGGAAAGAGTGGTCAGGCCCTGGCACAGACTGCCCAGGGCAATGGTGAGGTCACCATCCCTGGAAGTGTTCAAAAAATGAGTGGATGTTGCACTTGAGGACGTGGTTTAGTGCTGAACACAGTGGTGCTGAGTTGAGGGTTGGACTTGATGATATTAAAGGTCCTTTCCAGCCTTAATAATTCTGTCATCCCATGACTCCGTGGTGGTTGTGAACTGAGGCCGTGTTTCTGTGGTGGTTTGCTCTGACCCCTCTCCTCTTTTCCCTGCAGTCCTCTGGAAACGTCTGGGTCACCCATGAGGAGATGGAGAACATGGCAACTTCCACCAAGACGGTGAGGCTGGACAGTCCCCGGGGTGTTGAGGGTAGCTCCCGGGGTGTCAGGGTCTGAGCAGCTGCGGCAGTGTTAAGCCAGAGGGAAGGGGATCCCTCATATGTCAGCTCTTGGCCAGCACCCTGCAGCTCTTTAGAAACCCTCTTTCAACCTTTAACATCCCAGCAATTTCTAGAAGTGACTTAAACCCCATCAGATTTATTTTCCCTTGTGGATTTCACTTTTCACCCTTGTGGGTTTCCAGAGCAGCCTGGCTGTTGTTTGAAAGTTAAAGACAAAAGCCAGGAGTGATCTCGAGACACATCTGTCTCGAGACAGAGACACATGAGATCTCTGAGTCATTCTGCACCCAAGTCACAACCTGACCCCTCACTGACCTCAGCATAGCCAAATATTGTCCCCACCATCTGTCCCTGCCACTGGCTGACATCTTGGGGTCCCTTGAAGGTCCCTTTGGAGACATGGAGCCACATTCCCTTCTCTGCAATATGACTGCTGCCTGTCTGTGTCTCAGAGCAGGGCAGCATTTTGGATTTGTGTGGAAATTGTGTGTCCAAGGCCAGGTTGGAGCACCCTGGGATAGGGGAAGGTGTCCCTGCCCATGGCAGGGGTGGAATGGGATGAGCTGTAAGGTCCCTTCCAATCCAAACAAGTTTGGGTTCTCTGAAACAGGCATTTTATTGAAGCTTTTGTTGAGTAGCAGGGATGTGCCACTGTGCCTTGGCAGGTTCTGAGACTGAGGAAAATCAGCACAGGTTGGCAGAGGAGGAAATAGCTACAAAATCAGTAAATTGGCTTGGGCAGCCCCTGGGGGTTGTGACTCGTGAACTGAAGCTTAATTCTCTTTCATCCGTCTGACCTGGGGGGACCCAAGAACTGTCCGTGTTTCCCAGGGAAGATGAACAAGGGTCAGTGCCATCTCCAGCCCAAGCCTCATCCTATACCCTCCTTCTCCTTCTCCTTCTCCTTCTCCTTCTCCTTCTCCTTCTCCTTCTCCTTCTCCTTCTCCTTCTCCTTCTCCTTCTCCTTCTCCTTCTCCTTCTCCTTCTCCTTCTCCTTCTCCTTCTCCTTCTCCTTCTCCTTCTCCTTCCTCTTTCTTCTCCTCCTTGTCCTTATCCTTGTCCTTCTCCGCCCTCTCCCTCTTCCTCTCCTCCTCCTCCTCCTTCTCTTTCCAATTACAGAGGCTCAATAATTTCATAATTCCCAGAACACAAAATGTTACCACTGGAATTTCTTCCTGGAGAAGGAAAAGCCTCCATCCCTCTTAATNCTCCCCTCTCCCCCTCCTTCTCCTTCTCCTTCTCCTTCTCCTTCTCCTTCTCCTTCTCCTTCCTGTTTTCTTGGTTAGAGATGGGGTGGGAACCAGGCCCAGCAGGGTTGAGGTGTCCCCAGCACCCTGGGGACAAGGCTGAGGTCCCCAAACCATAAGAGTGGGTCCTGTCCCTTCCGTGTCCCTCTGTGCTGAGGAGTTCCATGCTCAGTGCACATGGCAGGCCCTGTCCCTGTACAGCACCACCAGGTAATGACTTTACTGTCCTTTCTGTTGACATGCTGCGTGTGTCGCACTTAGGACACAGAGGAAGGCAGCTGGGCACAGGTGAGGTCCCTGGGCCACCCTTGTCCGTGGGCGGCAGTGCATGGGGTGGTCGGCGGGGGGAGCTGGACATCCCAGGGGATGTTTGGGGCACTGATGTTCACTGAGGCCTTGGAGGCTACACCTGCACCGTGTGGCTGCTCCTCTGGGCCATCTCTCAGGTACAGGGTGTCCTCCTGGGCCCTTCTCTGCTCCAGGCCGTGGCTTTTCCTGGGACTTGCTCTGTGAGATCCAGAGCCTGTGTTAAGAACCCCCACCTGTGTGATCATCTTGCATGGGGGCAGGATTTCAGCTGCATAGACATTTACTTTTTATGAACCAAAAAGATGGGAGGAAAGAGTCCTGCTTGGATCCATCTCTTCTGGTTTTGTCCCTCTCAAATGTTTTACTTTCCTTCTGGTGGATTTTAATTCATTTTTGGACCCAAAATCAGTTTGCAGTGGAAGCGAATGGGTGGGGTTTTTTTTCCCGAAACTGACCTTTTGGTTTTTGTTTTGAAGTCATAAAATAGAGATTCTTAAAAATCAGTTGGGAATGCACTGGAACCTATTCCTCAGTTGTTTCACCTTTCAATGGATGTGCTTTATCCAGAGGCAGCTGCTCATAAAGTCCAGTTATACCTTGCCCTTATTTTTGGCTACTGCTTTGTCTCCTGGGGGGACATGAGTAGGACACAGACCATGGCCAACAGAGCTGTTCCCTCCAACTCCTTCAGTACCACCCAGGCTGACTCCTCTGGCCTGGGCTTGGCCTCAGGACAGTGACCCCCCTGGGCTGTCACTGATCTCCTGGGATTCTGCAACTCCACCAAGCCCTGGGTTCTTCCCAGCTTCTCCATGTGCTTATCTGCAGACATTGGCCTATGGGGACATGAACCACGAGTGGATTGGGAACGAGTGGCTGCCCAGCCTGGGTCTGCCCCAGTACCGCAGCTACTTCATGGAGTGCCTGGTGGACGCACGGATGCTGGACCACCTCACCAAGAAGGATCTGCGGGTGCACCTGAAGATGGTGGACAGCTTCCACCGGTGAGTTCTGGCCCCCGGAGCTCCCCAGCATGCACATGAAGCAGAGGCAGGTGTGGATTTGAGGGATTCTCCCCTGGCTTGGGCAGCCCTGGATGGCTCTTCCAGGCGGGACTCACCACCCTGGGCTGGGGCAGCTCTTACGGGCAGAAGTTCTCCTTCACCTCACTCCCTGCTGCAGAATTGCAGAGGACCAGGCCTTCCCCTGGCTGTGAAGCAAACCATGGGCAAAACTTTGGGCTCATCCCTCTTGGTGCTGCACTGTTGTCTGCCAGCAGCCCAGTGGGAGAAGGCTTGTGCCAGGATCCAACCCTGCCATGGGGTTCCACTGCCTACCCTGACCCATGGGCCTGCCAGGACCCCCCTGCTCCAGGGGTGAGCCCTTCAGCCTGGAGCAGCGCCCATGGCCTGGTTCCCTGTTCCCTCTCCAGCCACCAAGTGTGCGGATAGTTTGGATCTGTGCGCTCTCAGGCAGCAGGAACAGACTCAAACTGATGGAGTGGGGAATTGCCATGGAAGGGAGGGAGATCCCTCATTTTCTAGCTTTGCGTTGTGTTTGTCCTGACCTACCCCTGGCCTGAAGCATCGTTTGGGCATGTGGGGAGCACACAGAGAGGGGGGTCCCTACCCGGGTCCATCCCAGCCACATGTCCTGGAGGGCTGGATGACCCCTCATGTCCCCTCGTGTCCTTGCAGCACCAGCCTCCAGTACGGCATCATGTGCCTCAAGAGGCTCAACTACGACCGCAAAGAGCTTGAGAGGAGGCGAGAGGAGACCCAACATGAAATCAAAGGTCAGCACCCCCTGTCCAGCTTCAGAACAGAGGAAGAGAAACCTCCCAGGAGACCACCCAAGGCTGGTCTGTCTCCTACCCCTTATTTTAAACCCATTACTTCTGAGCCCACAGTGCTCTTCTCTAGGAGGACGTCCCTGCTTCTCCTAGTGCCTTTATCAGCTGGCAGACATGAGGAGGGAGGAGGGGAAAGCAAAGATGCAGCCTGAGAATCCCATGATCTTCTCTGCCCATTTCACTACTCAGGACATCCCCAGCTTGCTCAGCCTCCCCTTCCTTGTCGCTGTCCTGAGATTCCCTACACATCTGGCTGCTGCTTGGATTACATCTCATTATTGATAATGCCCCTAATTACACCAGCAGCCGTGGATTCAGTTTTCACAGTTGTTTTCTGCCTGTTATTTCAGCTTGGTAAATTGAACTGAGCTGGCACTTGAGCTCCTGGTTTTGCTGCTGGCTTGGGAAGGAGAGTCCCAGGATCAGCCTGGGGCAAAGGGAAAGGGCCTCAGGACATCCCCAGATCTCCTCAGAGCCATGAGTGTGGTGTGAGGTGGCCCTGAGCCGTGCCCTTGCTGTCATGCAGATGTGTTGGTGTGGACCAATGACCAGGTCATTCACTGGATCCAGTCCATCGGGCTACGCGAGTATGGGAACAACCTGGTGGAGAGCGGTGTGCACGGGGCCCTGCTCGCCCTCGACGAGAACTTTGACCACAACAGCCTGGCCCTTGTGCTGCAGATCCCCACCCAGAACACCCAGGTAGGAGCAGCATCCTTGGAAGATCTTGGAGGAGAGTGGCCAGTATGGAACATGGCTGCGGTGTGACCCCACCAGTGTCACCAACTCAGCTCTGCCTTTCAAAGCAGAGCTCTCCTATGGCATAAGGGGTTTCTGTCACACTCAGACTTTCCTGGGATGGGAATTTGGGCTGGAAGTACATTCCCTGTTGATGGGGGATGATAATTTTTTGGTTAATTGCAGGCTCGACAAGTGCTGGAGAGGGAGTTCAACAACCTGCTCGCCTTGGGCACGGACCGGAGACTGGATGATGTGAGTGCCAAATCTCTCCATGTCCCATGTGACTCGGGAAAGACTTGGGGATGTTGGTGGATGAGAAGCTCAATGTGCCCTGGCCATGTGCTCTGGCAGCCCAGAACCCAGTGTGCTGGGCTGATCCCCCAGCGTGGGCAGCAGGGCAGGGGGGATTCTGCCCATCTGCCCCACTCAGGTGAGATCCCACCAGCAGAGCTGCCACCAGCCTTGTGTTCCAATATCAGAAGGGCATGGAGCTGCTGGAGCAAGTCCAGAGGAGGTGCTCCAAGGGCTGGAGCTCTTTTGCCTGGCATCCCTTGGAGTCTTTACTGGAACTTTTGTGTTGATGTCTCCAAGCCATCTTTGCAGGCAGGCTGTAGAGAACAGAGAGATGAGCTGGAGAGGATAAGGCCAATGCCATGGGATCACAGCAAGGTGTCCTATGTCCTTGGCTCAGTTTGATCCCACACTTTGCTAGAGCTGGTCACCAGAGACAGGCACACCCTTGCTAGCTGGTGTCTCACAGGGGCAGAAGGTGCTGCTGGCATTGACCCGGGCCCGTAACGTGCTGTTCCCCGCAGGGCGATGACAAGACCTTCCGTCGGACGCCATCCTGGCGCAAGCGCTTCCGCCCGCGGGACGTGCACAGCATCAACCTCCTCAGCGGCTCTGCTGAGACCCTCCCTGCTGGCTTCCGCGTCACCAGCCTCGTGCCACTGCCCCCTCCAGCTGCTCCAGCCAAGAAAATGTCCCCAGAAGGTGGGTCAGCCCTTCTCCAGAGGGTCCTCTCCCACTCCTGCTCAGAGTCTTGGGGGATGTGGGAAAGGATGTGCCACCAGGAGAGGAGAGGGATANGCACCAAAGCACAGGGAAGGGTGAGTTTCTGGAATGCTCTTCCCTGAGATGTGCATCTGACCAGCCCTGGCTCTCTGCTGGGGGGGAGTTCATCGGAAAATCCCTGAATCCTGAGCACTCTCTGCCAGGCGGGCAGCACCGGGCTGCGCTGGCAGCCGTGAGAAGAGGAGGAGAAGGAGGAGGAGGAGGAGGAGAAGGAGGAGGAGGAGGAGAAAGGAGGAGGAGGAGGAGAAAGGAGGGAGAGGAAGAGGGAGAAAGAGAGGGAGAGGGAAAAGGAGAGGAAGAGGGAGAAGGAGAGGGAGAGGGAGTGAGAGAGGCTTGCTGGTCACCCAAGATGCTCAATCCATGTGATCCTGGAGCCGTGGCCTGCTGGAGATGGTTTTCTTGGGAGGGTTATTTCAGACCTGTGTGTGATTTCTTGGTTATGATCTATGAGAAGAAGGGAGGGGCCAGGATTGGGTCATGAAGTGGGATATGTGACCCAGAGGCTGACAGGATCCAGGAGCCCAGTCTGGGCCAGTTTTGTCCATTCTGCCTTTTGGAAACCACCCCCAAAGGTATGTATTAACTGGCTCCATTTGCCTGAGTTGTCCCAGGGCTGGCAGGACCTGCTGGGATACCCTGGCTGCCTGTGCTGCTGGCTGTCCTGTTTTATGTCCCAGGATCTTCCCCCACCACACAACTCCTTTCTTCAAGGTGTCTTGGTCCCTTTCAAAGCTGTAGGGAGGCAGAAGCTCCAGGCAGGTCACCCCAATTTGTCTCCTGGACCAGGCACCCGGGTGCCACTGTCTCAAGGCAGCTGCCACATACCCAGTGGAGCAAAGCTGGCTTCAGCAGGCTCAGAAGTGAGGGTGGGAATGAGAATTAGAAAACTGTGCATTCACCTTCCAACTCCAAACCTCAGGTTCAGCTCTTCTCCTGCCTCCAGTTTTGCTCAAGTGTCCCAGCTTTCCATCCAGCAGTTTGGGTCAAGCTTCTGTTTGACCTTTTCCACCACATCTCTGGAAGCTGCAGTTCCCACCTGGCTGAGGACAGTGAAACCTGGGACAGAATCCCACCCAGATGGGGAGCAGGATGCTCACTGCCCAGGAGCAGGGATAGCAAGGAGCAATTTCACAAATACCCTGGAACCCCAGGAGAATCTGAGCTGGCTAAATATGGCTCTTCCTTTGACCTTCACATTCACATGGCTGCAGTGCACAGACGCTGCTCAATAAACACGGATTTGGGGAAGCTGGGGACTAATTGGAGCAGTCACTAATTGCTTTGGTCTTTGGTTCCCTTCCAGTCGGTGCCTCCGGGTCCCCAAGGCTGGAGACCTCCACAGTCCGGACGTACTCCTGCTGAGGGTCAGGGAGATGGGAGCCAGGCCTTGGGTGAGTGTGAGGGGAAGTGAGGCCCTGGAGCTGACTGGGGAACAAGGACAGAGCAGGAGCCTCAGCAATACCCAGGCAGAGGGCTGCCCTTACCGAGGTTTGCCTGGCCATGGAGTGCTAGGGAGACCTGAGTGGTGGGGAGCTGCTGCTGCCCGAGGCTCACAAAGACAATGCAGGAAGGGTGCTCAGCATCCCACCATGTGTGGTTTGTCTAGTCTTGGACAGACAGCTCCACTGGGGACCCCAGGATGCTGTCCCGTGAGGGTCCCGCTTGGGTGAGGGAGGGATGCTCAAGCACTTCAGGGAGGCTCCTTAGATCCTGCTGTGCCCTGGGCCACGGTTGCCCTGTTCCAGGAGGATCCAATGCTGATTCCATCTGGGTTTGTTTGCCAGTGGGTGCATGAGTGCAGCTGAGCCAGCATCCTCATGGGGCCTTTGCTACTTTGTTCCTCAGCACGTCCCCATGTCCATTCGCCACGTGCTGGTTGCCTTCCAGGATGAGAACCCAGCCTGTGCCTGTTCCTTGGCCCAGACCCACAGACTGTCACTGCCGTGGACTGACAGGATCTGTCCCTCCTGCTCGTACACCCCCTGCTTCCCCCGGCTCCCGTGGCTCCTGCCGTGGCCTGTCCCCCACTTCTCCCTTCGCTGGCAGGGCCGTGGATGTGCTCTGGATGCCGTCCCGGCGTGGTGCAATCTGGGGAGTGGCACAGACACCCTTAAAGTGTCTGTGATGTTTGGAAGCCTCTCTGCTGCCTGGTTCGTGTTGCCAATCTGCCACGGGACTGCACTGACTCACCCGAGCCCTGGGCATCAGGGATGCTGCTGCCCACAGGACTTAAAGCCAAGGAAGATTCAGGCTCGTGAAAATCCTCCCTCCGGAGTGGCTGGGCAAGGAGCTGCCCTCGGGAGGGCCGGGGCAGTGCCAGGGCTGGTGCTGGGTGGAATGAAGGGGGCCCAGCATGGAGTGAGGAGGGCAGTGTCTGCCCAGGGCTGGGCGGGCGAGGTGCTGATTTTGGTGCTGTCCAGTGCCCTGTTCGGGGGGGCTGCACCTGGAACTGCCCCACATGGCTCACAGGGATGGTGCCCAGCACCCATGGAAGAGGGGATCCTCCTTGGGTGCCTGGGGAGACAACGGGAGTCCTCTCCACCCCCGGGATGTGCCCACCCTTCCCCTCCGGGTGCAGAGGAGATGCTCTCCCCTCTTGCCTCCTGGCAGGGGTCAATCCAGGAGGCTCTTAACTCTTCCCATTTCTTCCCCATAGGGTAGGATCTCTTTGTCTCCTCATGCCACGTTTGCCTTGTGTGGCCCCTATTTCTGATGTGATATTTATTGATGGCTGGAATGACCTTATACTTATCATGTGCTGTCTGGAAGTGCAATATCTGAGAGGCTTTACAGTCAAAACGTCTTTTTGGTGTATTATTTGCCTAATACAGTATTAAATATTTTTTTAATTTGAAGAGTCAGTGAGCCCTTTGTATCGATTCCCTATTTCTTTTGTCATATTATTGGTACTGCATGGACTCCAAACCCTGGATTGGGTCAGGAAAGGATGTATGTGTGTTCCAATAAACAGAATTTTAAAACAGTGCCTGTTTTGAGCCTTCTTTGTAGAGCCCAAATTAAAAATATCATTAACCTCTAGCTCCCTCAAGATCTTTGGGACACAGGGCTGAACCCGAGTTAAACACCAGTGAAATCACTGGTCTGTGTAGGGCTGACTGAAGTGTGGCACATCCAGTTCCCAGCTGAGCAGCTCTGCTGAGGTCCAGCTGGATTTACTGATAGGAAAATCTCCAACCTGGATTTGGGGATTGTGGAACTGGGGAGACCTACACAGGGCAGGACAACAGTAAACCCCAAGCTGTCCAAACAAGAATGCCTTTATTTAAAAAAGAATCCAAATAAGTTAGCAAAAGTAGTAATTAAAAAAACCCTAAATGGCAACTGCACACAGCATTCAGTAGAAAAGACAGGTGGGCTCCGAGTCGGCAGCACCGGACACCGGCCGGAGAGAGACCTTGGTCAAGGAGCATCTGGAAAACTCAGCAAAGCGAACCCAGCACACACATTGGCCCCAAACCCATCCCCGGCCGGGCAGCAGAGCAGGGCCTGGCCCTGGGCAGCCCCTCCAGGACTCGTGGCCACGGTGGCACTGCCCCATCCCACCTCTGCCTGTTCTTCTTCCAGCCCGGCAGGAACGTTCCGCAAGGAGTGGGAAGGGACCTAGGTAGTGTCAGCCATGCAGCCCACGACACTGGAGGGGTGGATGTGATTTCCAGCAGCTGGACCCTTCCAGCATCTCATTTTCACCCTGTTACCAGCTTGAGAAGCCGCTGGGGTTTGTGCCAGCTCAGTTTTGACCCCGCTCCTCTGTGAACGTCACAGCCACGTCCTCCACAGCAATGCTCTCCACGATGGAAGACAGCGAGTGGAGGTTGTGCTCCTCGGCTGCCTCATCAGCCAGGAGGTGATCTGGGGAGACAAAGGGGTGAGGACACTGCTGGGAATGGGGACTGTGTGTTGGAGATGGCTCCTGGTTCTGCTCAGGGGGATGTAGGTTAGTGGTGAACATGACTGAGGGTTGGCCTCTATGATCTTTTTAACCCATAACAATTTGTTGATTCTTTTCTATGATTCTATGACCCCATGATCCCTCACATGGCCAGAGTGATCGAGGGACCTGCTGCCAGCCCCCACCCTGGGGAAGGATGAGAGAGCAACAGAGAGTGGAACTTTTGGACCCTTTATAGGTTTTAATCTCCACTGGAAAAAGATTCAAGTTTCTGCCTTCTGGGAAAAATAACCGGTGGATTTGGCAGGGGTGGGGATAATGGCAAGCATGGAAAAAAAGATCAGCAGCTGCTGAGGGGTTGTGGAGAGGAAAGGGGGCTGGGGCAGCGATGCCCAGTGATGCCCAGCCATGCCCAGCAGCAGAGACAGCAAAGCCAAGCCCAGCCAAGGGATGGCAACAGATGAAACCCTTGCTGGGGATGAAGCCACCAGAGCCCCAGGCTGCTGCAGCCCAGTTTCTCAGCTCCCAAGGGTTGGTGTTTTGGTGAAATCAGGGCTGTGAGAACCCTGAATTGCTGAGCATTGAGCCAAGGAGGTACTGGAAGATTTCTGAGCTCATCCCTCTGCAGCAGTGGGATGGGGAGAGAAGTACAAGTCTCCTTCTGTCCTTTGCTCCAAGCATCTCCTGCCTGGGAGTTGGCTGTGCTCTGCATCAGAGTGATGCTCTGCTCCGGGACTGCGGTGTCCCCGCTGTTCCCGCTCCCTGCAGAGCCCAGCGAAGCCGTGGGATGCCCCAGGGAGGCGAGGAGGGCGTTACCTGCAGGGTTGGTGCCGAACTCCAGCTGGCTGCTCCACTCGGGGCTGCAGGAGGAGCTGCCGGACCCGCACTCGCTGGCTGCCTGCAGGACCCCAGAGCAACCGTGTGTCACCTCCTCCGGCCCAGCCGAACCCCACAAACCACCCCAAAAACACCCAGGGGGTCCGGTCCCACAGCACCCCTGTAGAGGGGGGCACGTCCCTCCCCTCCTGGAGGAGCCAAGAGCACGCGGGGTCCCTAGGACCCATCAGGGCCAGGTGCTTCCTTAACCAAAAGGGCTGAAAAATCTCCTTTTTTGCGACACTGGCTACAGAGAAATGGGGCTCCCTGCACACTGCTGGTGAAAAGGTGTCTCTTTTCCCACTGGATTATGAGAAAGGGCTGGGACGAACAAATGTTCTTGGGCAAAACAGCTTTTTGCTAAGAACCACCTGATCAGGGTCATAAAAAATGACACACGGGCTGGAAGCCCTCAGGCCATCCCAAGGCGAGGTGATTTGGGAAAAGCTTTTGGCAGTTTGATTTGTGGATTTGGGGCTGAGCGGTTATTTTGGAGAAAAGAGCTGACAGCATGAAAAATCAGACGGTTACTCAGCAAAACTCAGAATTCACTTTTTTTGGAGTGTATCTTTATCTGGGAGTGGGTGTCAGCTCAGGTAAAATCCCAAATGTAATTTATGTGAACAAGCCCATGGACCCAACTCTTTGTAGCAGACTAGAAATGGCACTTTGGCTCTACAAGCTCATGGCAGCACAGGATACTTAATTAACACTTGGATTTGTTTCCCATTAAAGCAGGAAACTCTTACAGATACGATTTTTTTCCCACCAAAATATTGGCTTTTGCAGAAATGTGTGAACCCCTGGCTACACGTGGGAGAAGGGCAGCTCAGAAGTGACAAAGGGACAGCTCAGCACAGTTATGGGCACATTTGCAAATCCAAGTGGATTCTGGCAAGTAGAAATTGGATTCTGGTATCCAAGTAGATTCTGGCATTAAAGTGGATACTGGGAAGTCCCACAAATATGTAGGATGGAGCCTAAATACTTTTTAATTTCTTTATTCAGCATTAAATTGGACTACCTGGGTACCTACTAGTTTGGCCCTTAAATCCAATAGCCTGGAAGGAGATCTGGGAACCCCTCTTCTGGGCCTCTGATAAAGTCCTTCCAGATCTGTATCTGTATCTGTATCTATATCTGTATCTATAGCTACATCTAGATCTATATGTATATATCTAGATCTGTACCTGTATCTGTATCTATCTGCATACATGTATATGTATATGTATATGTATATGTATATGTATATGTATATGTATATGTATATGTATATCTATATCTATATCTATATCTATATCTATATCTATATCTATATCTATATCTATATCTATATCTATATCTATATCATCTATATCTATCTCCATATATTTTTGTCTTTTTTATATCTTTATCTACATTACCTGTTTTTGTCCTGTATCATCCATATCTACATTATTTATATCTCCATAATCTGTATCTATAGATACACCTGTCATTTATATATCTTATATAAATAGATAATCTATGCAATCTTTATCATGAGCTATATTATCTATATACATTTATATAATATATCTATATAATTCATATCTCTATAGCTATCTTATCCATATCCATTTCATCTCTAATTTATCTATATGATCTCTATATCTATAGAACCTGTATCATCAATGCCTATACCAATACGTACACCTACATCTATCTATTCCATCTGTATCGATCATCTCTCCCTACACCTGTAGCTGTAGTTTGAGCTCTCTGTACATTCACAGATCCAAACCTCAGAGCAGCAGGGAAGCACATGCCCAATCATCCACAGGCACCAGGGGGCAGATGAAAATACCTCTCAAAAATTTGGTTAAATGACCAAAATTTTGTGGTGTGACAGATCCTGGTTCTCTGGGGGCTGTGGCAGGACACAACTACTGAGTGTCCTCAGCCAGTGCCCAAATCAGCCCCTTTGGTTCTAGAAACCAGAGGTGTCCCTGTGCCACCCCTCTGATCCCTTCCTCTGCCTGGGTGTGAGCAGTGAGTGTTAATTTTATTTTGTATTTTGTTTTTATATTTCATATTTTTATGTCTATGTTTGTATTTAGTATTTAATTCTATTAATTTAATTTAATTTCTATGTTATGTTATATTATATTTTCATTTCATGTAGTTCTATGTTATTTACTTAATTTTCACCTTTCCCACCCCTCCGCAGCACAGCACAGGTGTCACTTACATGCAGTGCCCCACCCACAAGGCCCCAATACACCCATTCACTGGGACAGAGCGGCAGTGGCCCCTTTCCCGCAGGGATGTGAACACTCAGCACGGTTGGATCATTGTCTCTGTGCCCACGTGCAGGACACACACACACATCCACCAGTGTCCCAATATGGCAGCACCTGCCTCATCCCAGAGCTGGGGTCCTGTTCCCCCCAGGCAGGACCCAGCACCCCAGAGCTTCTGCAGTGCCTCTGCTTGGGGTTACCCCTACAGGGCATCACCCTCATAGAGCAATGTCCCCACAAAGCAATATCCCCATAGAGAATCACTCCCCTATGGCATCACCCCCAAAGGGCTTCACCCTGAAATGACATCAATCCCTTAAAGCTTCGTCCCATAGAGCACCACCCACATAGAATGGCACCCCAAAATGACATCACCCCCATAGAATGTCGTTCCCATATGGCATCAACCCCATAGAGTGTCACCCCCATGGAGCATAACCTCCACAGGGCAGTGTCTCCACAGAGCATCACCACCATAGAATGGCACCCCGAAATGACCCCACCCACATCAGGTATCACCCCCATAGAGCATCACCCCTAAATAGAATTCCCCTATAGAGCACCGTCCCATAGAATATCACCCCACAGAAAGTCACCCCCACAGGGCATCACCCCCACAAAGCATTGCTACCCCCATAGAGTGTCACCTCCACAGGACATGGTCCCCATAGAGCATCACTCTTATACGGCCTTACTCCCATGGAGCGTCACCCCGAAATGGCATCACCCCCATAGAGCATCACCCTCATACGCATCACGACATGGGGCACCACCCCCCGCACGCTGTTCCCAGCCCAGGCTGGGGACCCGGGGGACAGCCAGGGACACTCACGGCGGGCTGGGGCGCGGCGGGCCGGAAGCGCAGGTCCCGCTGGTCCCGCTCCTGCTGGTTGAGGGAGCTGAGCAGGCTCTGGAGCCGCTCGATGTACTGGATGGCGCTGCGCAGGATCTCCACCTTGGGCAGCCGCTGGTTGGGGTTCAGGAGGGTGCTGCGCTTCAGAGCCTCGAACGCCTCGTTCACTTTCTTGAGCCGCCGCTTCTCCCGCAGCGTGGCCGCCCGCCGCCGATCCATGGACACCGATTTTCTCTTGCACACCTTGCAGGCCCAGGGCAGGCACTGCCCGGGACAGTGCTCGCCCAGCGCCTCCTTGTCCTCCAGAGCCACCCTGCCCTCGGCACACAGGGCCGCCTCGGGGCGCTCGGGGAACGCCGCGGGCTCGTAGCTCTGCAAGCGGGAGCCCAGAAAGTTTTCCCCATCGTAAAACCTCTGCTCGGGGAAAAAGTAGGGGTTGGTCTCGAAGAGCTCCATGGGCGGCTCGGGGACGTGCGCGCGGCTCGGGGACGGCTGCTCCCTCTCCCCGCGCCAACTGCTTGGTGCCATTTAAACCCCGGCGCTGGCATTAAATCACGAAGATAAATATAGAAAACCCAAAGGAAATCTGAGCCCACCCTAAGCTGCTGCCTCACATCAAAACTTGTCCGTCTGATTCCATGTGCTCTCCCCACGGGGATTACAGTGCCCGGCCCGGAGAGGCTGGGGGGCTGGCACAGCGGGGGGGCAGCTCAGCTGAACCCGAACAAGGGCTTTGTGTGAGCCTCGAGGTGCCACTGGGGACAGCGGGCGGCTGCCAGCTCCCCCCCAACGGCATTCCTGGGTCATCTGGTCCCTTCAGTTACAGCTCGGTTGGGGAGCCATGGTGGCCTCGTGGCCAGTCTGCCTGACTAAGGCACCCCGATCCCTTCACGCTGCCCCCCTGGATCCCATGGCACTCCAAATCTGTGCCTTCCCTGCGGTGGGACCCAACACCAGCATAGCATCCTCCTCTTCCCAGCCCTTCCCACCTCTCGATCCTGCTCTGCCCCATATTCGCCATGGCCCCATCCTGCCAGTCCATGTTACACTGATCCCACTTCTGTGTCAGCCTCAGGGAAGCCTCAGGAGGGATATCCCAATGCAGGGAGCACCCCGGGCTCCAGTCCCGTCCCTGTGGACACCAGTCCCCAGTTCCAGCTGCTGTGTCTGCTGCCTGTCCCACAGGAACGGAGCAGGCAGGACAGAGCCAAGTCCAATCTTTCCTCCGCCATGGACTTCTTGAAGGTGCCCAGCCAAGTCCGTTATCATATTTTTGTCACAAAACCCACATTTGTGACTTCTCCCATCCACCAAACCCAAAGGACACCTTCTCCCATGTGTCTCCAGGTTCCAGCAGAGCCAGGCTGGGCTGGACCCTCTGCCAGCTGGCACTGCCTCACCCCACGTGCTCTCCTGTGCTGACCTCTGTACCTGTGGATAACCAAAGCCCCAATGCCATCCTGATGCACCCCTCTCCCAGAAAAGACAACATTGCTCACGCATTCCCGATAGGAAAACTGAGGTACACCCAGCAGCAGCAGTGTGAGGGGGATTATAACTCATTCCCAGCCATTCCCTGCTGACTCCAATGGCTTGGCCACGTCTCTCCAGCTTTGTCTTTAATTCAGAGGGGATTTTTTTTTTTTCTATCTGGAACATCAGAAACCATCTCCCATCTCCTCCTATTCCTGCTCCAGGCCAGATTCCAGCTAAGGGATCGGTCAGTGGAAAGAATGTCAGCAAAGTGCAGGGCCAACCCTGCCGAGATTTTTTTTCCCCAAATTCCCCCTCCTTGGAGAGGCTGTGCTGTGGCACATTCTCTGTGCCCCACTATGAGCACCCTTGCTCACTTGAGGTTGATTTCTGGACTTTTTGGAACCTGCCATGATGGTCTTCTCACCTTGTTGTGATTTCTTTGGGACCAGGAGTTTTTCAACCTGTCCTCACCCTGATTCCTGCTTTCCTGGGGTCACAGCCCTGGGAATTTGCTGTCCCCGTGGTTTTAAACATCTATGAAAGTCTGCACTAAGGAAAGCAGGACCTGCAGCCTTGAGGTTCACCCTCGGCACAGCCCCTGTGCTCCCCATGTTCAGTCAAACTCCAGAATACTCAAGAATGAAAGAAGTCAGAGCATTAGCTTGGCCCTTGCCTAAGGAAAAAGTACAAAAAGGGTTGGGAAGAGGCAGGATTTATCCCTCAGATGTGCAGAGGTGCCCATGGCAGGAGTGAAGGCTTTAGGAGTGGATAACCTGAGCCTGAGGGCTTCACATCAGCTCTACACCATCACATCAAGCAGCTTGAGTCACTCATGGGAACCTTTATCAGTGGCACTTGGTGGACATGACCCCAGTGAGCCCCTCGAGCTTCAGCCACGTCCCTGGGTGACAGGTGGCAGGACCACCCTGGCTTGCTGTATCAATGGGCTTTTTGGAATTGCAGGAGCGTGTTTGGAGGTTGAGAGACACGGTGGTGGCATAATAGCTCCAGGGGCACATGGCCAACCCACACAGGAGAGCGGTCAAGCATTTGGCAGTACATAAACAGGGGCAGCACTGGTGGGGCAGCGCCAACTGTGTGTCCCCAGCCAGGAGAAGTGGGACAAGCCAGTCCCGACAGGCCACCAAGGCCACTATGTCCCCACAGCTGAACAGGCAGGGGAAACAGAAGGCAGCTCATAGAGATGGGGAGGAAAGGGCCCTCAGTGCCAGTGTGGGATGGACACTGGGAAGAGGCAACCCCTGGGCTGGCACTCATTCCAGCTCCATTTGGGGGTCTCATCCAGTGACGTGGGAGCAGGGATAACAGTGTGCTCACCCAACTGCAGCTCTGCAGCTCCTTCAGCCCCTCTATGTGCCACAGATGACCGCAACCCTGCACACGGCAGAGGGACACGGCGGGGTGTAGGGTCTGTGGGTCCAGCGGGCTCATCCCGGTGGATATCAATTCAAGGATAATGAAAATTCCATCGGGCAAGTAGCCATCATCAAGGGACCCCGTGTCTGGACTACAAGGGGCCTCCCACCATGGCCCACACCACCCCACAAAGGCACCTGCTGGGGGACGGGCAAGCACTGAGGCTTTTCCCGGTCCCGTGGGGCCGAGGCTCCACCCCGGGTAATTCGGAGCCGAGGGGCGATTAGGGCTCTGCTGCCGGCTGTCAGGTTATCCCGTGATGGATGGTGGCGGCTGGGAGGCAACACAAAGCGACGCTGTGTGAGCCCCGGGCAGAACGTGCTGCGATCCGTCACGGGGTGACCTTCCCCCGGCTGGCGGGGGCCTCGCGGGGACGGCTCACCCCGACACAGCCGGCGGGTAGGGCAGCCACGAGCCCTGAGCTAAAAATACCCGTCCATTGAGAAAATCCCAGCGAGGAAGGTGTGTCCTTGCTCCGCCGGGGCAACTGCCCAAGCCGGTGGCCACGTCCACGGAACTGGGTCACGGAGAGACACCCAGGGGCTGCCTCGGCTGTTTTGCTTTCAAACCACAGCTGATGGTCTGGATTTACTGAGTTTTGGGGATGCACGTGAGCGTGTTGCAGCCTGGGGAGTGTCCCTCCCAGCGCACAGATCCTCAACCAGGGCAAGTCCTTGTTGCCTGGTCGGAGCTGCACACACGGGTTGCACATTCCTGCCTGGGGCAGGAGCTGCGCCGTGCCCACGCTAGAGAAGGACGGTGGGGATGGTGCCGGCCGGGTCCTTCCACTGGGAAAGGCAGAAAAACCTGGGTTTAAGGGCTGGTGCCCAAAGCAGCATCTACACCCCGGGGTGCCGGGACGATCCCACTGATGGGGAGAAAGGGGGGAAAGCCAGGGCCCAGCAGAGATCATCCCGCTGGGATTTCAGCACCGGAAAGGAGTCTCACCAAAATGCCACTTCCAGTCGGACCCAGCCTCCCACCCGCACCGGGCACCCCACCGTCCCACATCTCCTCTCTCTTTCCAGCCTCACTGACATCCCTTCCTGCCGCCGTGACAAGTCGTAACATATTGGGAGCAGCTGCAGGCAGCGGGGAGATGCTTGGCCTTGTCCCCGCTCCCGGCCGAGGAATGTGGAGCAGACCTCTCCTCCGACACCCGGGATTTCCGACGTGCCTACTCGCCGGAGATTTGGGACGGCGACAGCTGCTCGGCCGGGATGGGGCTCGGCAGAGCCTCCCCGTTCAGCCCCAGCCCGAGGCTTTGCACATCCACGTCTTGTCCTGCTGGGGATTCGGGGTTAGTTTGGGGTCTAGTCCGTGGGGAGCGATGGGAGAGGATGCCCTGCTGTCTGTCCCCATGGGCATGGGAGCAGTGGTGGCAGCACCAACAGACAACCCCTCCCTCACCCATAAGTGCCCAGCCGTTAAGTTTGGGTTCCCTGGTGGGTTGGGAGGGGAGCGGGACAGGGCTGCTCCTACAGCTCTTGTGTCCCCATGGGGCTCAGCACCCTTGGTCACCCCTCACTCCCATCCAGATAGTAGTCTCTGTGCCCCAGTTTTCTCATCAGGAAATCGGGAATCATGATGGAGGTCTAAAATCTCTCTGGAGAACAGTTTTATTTTGGTTATTAACTGTCTTTGCAGGGTTGACCTGGGAGGGAGGTGAGGGATCAACAGAGAGGTGCTGGTGGCTGCGCAGCCTCCAGTCCACTGGATTCCAGTTTGGGGACAATAGGGGGTGACCCAATGTACCAACCCACTGGGCCCAGTTTGGGTATTTTAGTGGGTACCCTGCTGCAATCACCCTGTGTGCCCTGATCCACCAGGATTCCAGTTTGGGGACCAAAGCAGGTACCCTGACCCACGAGTCTGCTGGTTCCCAGTCCAGATACCACACTGGGTGCTCTGACCTCCCTCCTTGCCCACACTGATCAGGGGATGCTCTGCCCCACTGCAGCACAGAACCTCCTGTGTTTCTGCCCCTCCATGGCCTCCCTTGCTCCATAACCCCATGGCCTGGGCATGACCCTTCCCCTTCACAGTCTCCAGCCCCACATTACAGTTGGAGGAGGGATTCATGCAGCAGGACCCCCACTAATGAACCCCACAGGGGTGTTCCCTTGTGGAGAGCCCCCTCCCCCACTCCGCTCCATGCCAGGGGCATCCCTGGCTGCTCCATCCCCTGCATGGTGGCACCAGCCGGGCTGTCCCCACATTTGTCACCGAGGGAGCAGGGGGGACTCGGGTTGTCAACAAGGGGCTCTTTTCCCTGGAGTGGGAGAGTGTGGCGGGAACGAGTTGCAGGACAGGTGGGTGTTTGGAGGAAGACCCATGAATGTGAGGGATTCAGCAGTGACATGTGGCGGCTTTTTGACCCCAAGAGAGGACAGCTGTCCAGGCAGGGGAGGGTGCAAGACCAGGGGACAGGACCTGGGGACAGTAGTGTCTCTTGGTAGGGACAGCAGCGTCCCTCGGCAGGGACAGCCCTGACACGGGATGCCGGGAACCAGCAGGGAGGGCCGGGAGGAATCTGGGTGGCTGCCAGCCAGGTGTCCTGGGTGGGTGACGATCACTTTGTCCCCACCGTGGGAATGTTCCATTCCTTCCGTGGCCTGACTGGGGCGGATGCTGCAGGACCAAGGTCTGGGGAATAGAGGAAAAAGGAGCTTGTGATGCTCATGTTGAGCTTTTAGGACATAAACTGGTGACTCCTGTATTTTTCCGCTCCCACCCCAAGTGACAGCAAATTTTGGCACAAGGAGGGGTGACACTCACCCTCCTCTTCCCCCATGGAGGGCACCCCGTGGTAACTCAGAGGAACAGGGAGGGAGGGTTATGATGACTTTGTGGCTTCAGCGTGGGATTCCCCGGGGGACAAGGGACAGCAGACTCCCCCCCCTTGACATGCCAGCAGTGATTCCGGACACGCCGGTCCCCAGGGAGGGGCCCCCAGCCCTTCCGGAGGGGCCCCACCCTGCAAATTCCCCTGGCAGGGGCAGAGCCTTTCAGTGGCCCCCGCCCCCCGCTGGTTTCCCCCCTGTCCGGGGGGCCGAGACTCAGCAAACCCCGACCCCCACTCGCATTCCCAGCTGTCGCCACTCTGGCACCGCTGCCGGCACCACTCCAGGGGCTGGAGGGGAATCCCGGCCCGGGGCCGGGCAGAGCTGCACCCCATGGGGGTCCTCGGGGATGTCCGGCTCCCAAAGAGCCGATGGAGCAGAGGCAGGGAAGAGGATAGCCGGGAGGATGAGGAGGGGCTGGAACGGATGAGAAGGCCTGATGGGTTTTGGTGTGGGGAAAAGAAACGGGGTAGGTGTTTTTGGGGTGCTCCCGGTGCCCCATTTCAGGGGGTCAAGCTCCTCCCAGCCCATCTCAGCCACTGAGGAAATGCAACCTCTGGCTGCCCGCGAAGAAAAATACCTTGAAAGGCAAATTTGTGGAGCCATGAGGTTGTGACCAAGGATAAGCCCTCCATTCCTTGGTCAGGTCGCCCGAGGGTCCCATGGGACCAGGGAGGGTCAAGGTCTCCGGCTCCTCGCAGAAGGAACAGCAGAGGGAGGCAAGAGGGATGCAGGAGGGATGAAGGAGGGATGCAGGAGGGATGAAGGAGGGATGAAGGAGGGATGACGGAGGGATGCAGGAGGGATGAAGGAGGGATGGCAGGAGCCATCAGCCACCGCAGCTGGACGGGAGAGGGCACTAGCAGACAGGTTATCCACAGCCGAGTCCTGAGTTAGGGTTGCTCACCGCGAGTCGGAGCCAAAAATCATCTCAGACCCCTTTGAATCCCCGTTTTTTAGGGGGAACCCGCCCTTCTCCCCGCAGGATCCAGGGTGGAGAATCAGGATCTGGAAACCCGTGAGGTTCTCCCCTTGTATCCAGCTCCAGTTCTCCAGCAGGGATGATCCCAGCTATTTATTTCTGACCCTGCCATGGGAGAAAATCTCGAGGTTTGCTTTTTCCCGTGGCGTAATGACCCCAGCAGGTGCTTTTCCTGCCCGACGACCGAAAATATCTCCCAGGGTTTGGCTTCCTGTGGTTCCTGCCCCAGTCCCAGTTCCCTCATTCATCTTTTGAGCCAAAACATCCTAATCCGGGAAGGGGAGGCTCCAGGAAAATGGGGGGACTTCCCGGAAACACTTTCCTTTGCATTTTCCTGCTCATCTGGAGATGAAATTGTCCTGGAGAAGGAATTTTTGGCCTCAGCTGTAGCAGACACATTTGCCCCAAGTTTGTTTTTGGGAGCAGCTGGCTTTCATCCCATTGGGAGGGACAAGAATGTGATTTGAGGGGCTCCCCTCTCTATTTCTTCTGCAACAGAAATATAAAATAATATTAATAATATTAATTTTAAAACATCAATTATTAATTAATAATATTTAACAGAATATTTCATTATATAACATTAATGTATATAATACATTAATTGTACAATATTATTTGTTTTATGTTGTTATGGTTATTATTATTGTTATTGTTGTTGGTTATGGTTATGGTCATTTATTCTCTTTCTCCTCTGTCCCTCACGGAATGCTCTTTCCCAGTGCCCGTGTCCCATCTGGTCCCTTTGGCCCCATGCTTTTGGGGAGTGTAATGGCTGAGGGAGGGAGGAACCCCTCAGCCACTGGAGTTCACGTTGGTCTCTGCCCTTTTAAGAGCATTTATTTAGAGATGTGAAACTGGGAGCCACAGTTGCCCCTGGGGCTGGGCAAGTCCCTTGTCCCTAGGAGGGGACCCTGGGCTTCTTTCTCAGTTTCCCAGTTTCCAGTGCCTGGGTCCCTTTCAGTCTCAGGGGATCCCTAGATGTGGAACATCCCAGCTCCTGCTCCCCTATAATATTTTGGGAAGAGTGAGCAGGTGTGAGTGTTATGGAGACACATTGGGGAGGCTCCTTCCCTGCTCCATCCCCATGTGTCCAACCTGGTGGAGGAGACAGACATGGATGGTAAACACTGCTCCAGCCAAGGCTTTTCATGGAAAGGGCTGCTTCAGGGGTGAGGAGAGGAAATTTGGGGTTTACTGCCTTCACAAGTCCTGTCTGGGGTCTCTGCCCTTCAGCCTGGTGTTTTTCCTAGCCTTTCCTAGCAAGGGAATGCAGTGCCTGCATTCCCCCTTGCCCCCTCCTCTGCTCCCCCAGAGCTCGGAGATAATCTTGGGGATGTCAGTCCCTCAAAGCTGCAACCACACAGCTGACACCCCTTGGCCTGTGCAGCATTGATGGATTCCCCTTTTCCATCCTCTCCAACCCCTGGCACCGCTGTGGCAGCAGGTCCAGGGGCATCACCGCGTCACCTCCCGGCCACAAATTCCTCGGGGCTCCGAAGTGTGAGGCTGGGTGACCCCAAGCTAGGCCCTGCCCCCCGGGCCCCCCAGTACGTGGGAGCAGGAGGTGGAAAGGCAGCAGAAGCCTCCGCGTCCAACGGAGCTGATGCGCTCAGAGCTCGTGGCAAGCACTTCTGGCCCCGCGTCCCCAAGGAAGGCGCCCAGCTGTGGGAACGTCTCCCCGATCGTGCCGGGGCTGCTATGAGCACTGCGGAATGTCACATGTCCCGCTGCAGCGTCACCGTCCTGGAGAAGCCATTCCCTAGGGATCGGCACTCGGACGGTTCCAGCGGTGTTTGTGCTGCTCTAGGGCCACGGGGGAAACGATTCCAGCTGGAAGAGGAGAAATGGAACATGGCAGGAGGCGGATCCCCTCTGCTGATAAGGAATTTTCCAGGTCTTCCATAGGAATCTGCAGGTTTAGGCATGTGGGAAGGATTTGAATAGCTTTTCCTACAGCACAGAGAACCTGCCCAGTGAACTGCTGTTCTGAATTAATTTCTGGATATAAAAGAATTCGCCTTAAATTGGTTGAAAGGAAATAATTTGAGCAGCAGCAGAGTGCAGAGCTCAGAGGCTGCAGGAGCTGGATGGAAGAAGAGCTTTCCTCTTGGAGGGTGGTGAGGTGAGAGTCTTACAGTCTGTGAGAGTCTGAAAGGGGGGAAAAGCTCTGTTACCGAACCTGAGAGCTGTAAGTGACAGCTGGAAGCTAAAAGCAGGGAATTTAAAAATAGAAATATGGGACATAATGCTAAAGTGAGAGATATGGGCTTGGGGAGCAGCAGCCAGGGTTTTCTTTTTGCCACCTCTCCATCCTCACCCAGAGGCACCAATCCAGCCCAGTCCAGTCCTCCTCGGACGTTTCCTTCTGTCACTGTCACTCCTTCAACCTGGTTTTCTCCTTCACCCCAAATCCTCATTTTCCACCACCCCTATGGTGTCCCCAGATGTCCCCAGGCCATCACAGCACCAGGTCTGGGGCGGGCCCTGGGCTCTTCCAGCCACAACACCCACTCAGCTCTCCATTCATCCCCTCCCCCCCCAATATTTCCCCGAAGATCAATCAGAAAATGATTTTACTATCCATCAAGGGAAGTGGTCCCCCTCATTCATCCCTTGTAGCAAATCAGAACTCACATTTTTTCTTTTACATTTTCCTCCCTCACAGACTTTTTTGCCCCCTTTCCTGAGCAGTCACTGTTTCACGCCAGTCTTTGCCCCAGAAGGATCTGTCACCACTGCTGGGTGTTCCAGAGCCCTCACAGCACCGGGCGCCCTCCTCCCTTCCCATGGCACAGGGGGCTGGAGTCAGCAGGCACCGTCCTGCCCTTCCACGGGCTACTGCAACTGAAACCGGAGACCAAACAGCGCTGGGTTTGTTCAAGGGGTGGCCCTGAAGAGGAGGCAAAGGGTTTGAACCGTCGTCTAAACTGCTTGGCAGGGTTGGAAAGGTTTAACCCCCTCCTGCCCCACGGAGCCGTCTGGAAGCGGTGGCAGGAACAGCTCCTGGCTCTCAGCCTGGCTCGTAACACTCTCGGGGCTCCCTGGGGATTAAAAAATAACCCCAGTGTGATGAGGAAGAGGCAGCAGTGCTGAGGCAAAGGGCCTGGATTGGGGTGTGGGGACAGACCTCGGGACAGACCTCTGCTCTACCCCACTGCCCTGCCAGGGCCGGCGCTGCCAGCTCTCCCTGGGATCGGACGCGTTTTCTCTTCCACCCAGTGATGTCTCAGCAGTTCCTCCCTGTCAGGGAAGCACAAGTGCCTACCAATAACCTGCTGTGCCAAGGCACCTGGCACAGTGACCCAGCTGCCTGTGAGCAACATCTGGCTGGCATCTGGCAGGGATCCGAGTGGGGCCTGACCCATTTGGCTCTGTGGGAATCTGCATCCTCATGGATGTGGCATCTACACAGGCTAGAGGGAACTGGGGCACATCCTTGTGCCAGCACAGGGCTGAGGGATCACGGGCACCTCGCATGACTTAGTTTCTCCCTCGGTGCATGGGCAGAGATGCCAACCCCCTTCCCAGCCTGCTCTGAGTGACAGGGGTGGGATGTGCTCAGTGGGAGCAGGCAGTCCACAGGGAAACAGCCTTTCCTTCATCCACTCACTAAGATTTGCTGGTTTAAATTATCTCCTGGGATATTTTCTGTGCTGTGTCATTGCTGCTGAACATCTGCTGCCAAGCTTGAATGAGGATGCACCATGCTATGGAAGTCTGGTGCTCCTTGCTCCCCAAATGGGTTCCCAGGGCCATGTATCCCATTAAATGGGAGAGAAACCGAGCACAAGTCATAGAGCAGCCGTGTTCTGAGTGAGGTCCCCAGGGCTCTGTGTCATTGGCACACACAGAGTGGTGGCCCCAGTACTATGGGGTAAGCATCACTCCAAAACATTTCAGCACAGTGGAGGCCTCCTTGGATAAACCCCCTCTGGGGTTTCCCTTTGTTTGCTATTTCTTTCTTTGCCATCCTGTGTGGACCCACCAGACCATGGCACTCAGAGGGTCACTTGTCCTAATTAATATTTCTCAGAGCCATCAGTCCTCCAAACACACAGACCTATGCTGCTGGCACCAGCCACGCTCCTAATTAACTTTCCTAATTAAGAAGCCCCTTTCCATGACCAAAAGTGCTGTGGGACGGTGCCCAGGGTGGAAGAGGTGGAGTAATCCTCAACTTCTCCTGCCCTGAGCACCTGGAACGGCACCATGGAGCTGTTCTTCATGTAGGTAAACTGAGGCAGGAAGGAAAAACTCACACCCCAGAAAAAAGCTGAAGAAAGATGGGCAGAAATGAGCTCCCCATGCCCTGACTTGTCTCCCTGCAAAAACATTTCTTGGGTGCTGCTGAACCCTGGAGGCTCAGTCAGGGTTCAGCCTCATCAGCCAGCCCAGACACGCCACAGCCTTGGGTGCATCCCGCTGGCATTGAGCCAGACACCAACCGTCCCCTCCTGCCATGGCCACAGGCTGTTCCTGTCCCTGGCTCATGGGAGCTGGTTCAGGAAGCCACACCATGTCCCCTGTTTGTCCCACTTCATCCCACCAGGTATTTATCCATAGTAGCATCATCCAGCACTGGGATCTTCACAACCCATTGCAGCTCTCAGGATGTTTTCTCCTTACAAATCCCAGAAAGAGCCTGGAAGACCTGAATAACCTTCTCAGCATTTGATACTCACCAGAAAATTCCTTCTAATGGGTTTTGACACTCTTTGGACACATCCCCAGCTCGGTGTCAGGAGAATGAACAGATGATCCCTGTCCATCAGGAATAGACTCTGTGCAACCTCTCTATCCAACCTCTGCAGCCTTTGCCCAAGCCCTGGGAGACTTTGCTTGGGCTGGTGGGAGAGCTCAGACCCCCTCTGGCAGGTTCACAGCCAGCAGCTCATTTTTGGCATAACATGAGGGGTTTTGGGGGTGCTGTTAAAATTGAGTATTCAGGGGCATGAATCCAGGGAGTAAGAACAAACTACAAATCTACAAAGGAAAAGGAGTGGTTTTAATCTCTGTTTGGGAGATTTGCATACAATTAGGCTGAGCCCTGCCTGCCTTTGCTTCCGCATTGCACTCCCGTGAGGAACCTGCCGGTTTTCCTGCCCTGCTCCCAGCCAGAGGTTGATTGCAAGGACACTCACCCTGGGAAGGTGGTGGGCAAGGGATTTTGGGCTCTCTGGAATGCCCTTTCCACTCTCAGTAGCCCATCCTGAGCATCCCCATCCCACCCCCTGCCTCTGGATTTAGGGGCTCAGCCATAGGGGGCATCACTTTTCCCTGCAGTGGAGGAGGTGTGAGGAGCTGCTGCGGGATGCAAACACTCCATAAATAGCGCCGTGTTTACAGGAGTCCACGAGCCTCAGTTTATTTTTCTCTCTGCAGAGCAAACGGATCGTTCACACCAAACTAAGCTCACCTCACCCTGCTACTGACACAGCCCAGTGCCCAGAGGTGGCACAATGCCACAGATCCCAGACAGCCCTCGGAGGCTGGGACCCCAGCTTTTTGCTGGCCACTTGCCCAAGTGAGAGAGCAGGGAGCCCATGAGACATCAGCTGATGGAAAATCAGCCCTAGGTTGCGATGGTCCCACAGCTGATCCCATGCCTGCTGTGGGGTGTGCAGGCTCTGATGAGGAGGGGGATGAGGAACAGCCCCAAGGGGCAGATCCAAGGGTTGGGACATCTTTCAAGAGGCAGAGCAGAGCAGGGGACAACTCCAGTCCCGAGTCTCACCAGAGGAGGGAGAAATGACGGGAGGAGGTGCAGATGAGTCCCCTTACCCCACGACTGAGGTCCTGTTCACTACAGCACTTGGATAAACCAGTCCCACTCCTGGGAAGTGATTTATGTAGGATGAGCTTTGCAGGTGTCTGGTCCACATCTGGGAGTCCCTGGAGGGATTGGTCGGTTCAACTCCATCAGTGAGATCGAACCCCCAGACCCATTTCCTCTGTGCTGCCCGGCCCGAGGAGGGGAATTGAAGGGTGACCATATTCCTCCAAACTTCTCCTAGAACCTTAAAGGATGTCTGGTCCAGCCTCAGCAGCAGTTCGGGGCCACCGTTCTTCCACACGCCTTGTGTGGACAGACCCTTCCCCTGCCCCAGGGACACAGCCCCTCCCTAGTCCGGGGTGCAGCCCCCCCGCACCCAGGGGTGCCGTTCAGAGGATGACGAGTGCTTTGAGGGTCCACCCCAGCAGTGATTTTGGGTGAGGCACTGCCGGCCAGAGCCCGGGTGAGCACCAGAGCTCCTTGGGGTCGTTCGGGTCTGACTTGGGGTTCCGACGGCGTCCTGGGGCACAGCCCTGAGCAGCGCTGCCCGTGCCGGGGACGGGCCGGGTCCTCGTCCACCCCAGCTCAGGCTCTGCCTCCGCCCTCCCCTCTCCGCCCCGATCCTGTGCTCAAACCCGACATCAAAAACCGGTTTTAGCGTTAAAACTGGAGCCCGACTCGTGTCGGCAGCGTTGGGGCTGGG
>VZTJ01000240.1:91357-102794 GCA_013397795.1 Orthonyx spaldingii
GGCTCCATCCCACTCGCAGCTCAGTCAGCGATGCCACTTTCTCACCGCCTCCCTGCGCGTTTGCAGGTGACCGAGGGACCCCACGGGCGCAAGCTGGACCGGAGCATCATGGCACACCCCATCTCAGCCTTCCAGGCTGCCTACATCTCCATCGAAGTGCTCATCGCTTTGGTGTCCGTGCCAGGCAATATCCTGGTCATCTGGGCTGTGAAGATGAACCAGGCACTGCGGGATGCCACCTTCTGCTTCATCGTCTCGCTGGCGGTGGCCGACGTGGCCGTGGGAGCTCTGGTCATCCCCCTGGCCATCATCATCAACATCGGACCCCAGACGGAGTTTTACACCTGCCTCATGGTGGCCTGCCCTGTCCTCATCCTCACCGAGAGCTCCATCCTGGCGCTCCTGGCCATTGCCGTGGATCGATACCTGCGGGTGAAGATCCCTGTCAGGTAGGAAAACACGTCGGGACCAGCTCTGCTGTAGCTACTGTGAAGGTTAAAAGGGAATGAGGAAACTCCAAACTCTTAGAGAAGCACTGGGAGAAAGGACTTTCCTCCACACTGCAGTCCCAGGCACATCTGGCTGCAGCAGCAATTGGGGCAGGCTGGGCTGGCGGGGGGGAGGAGGAGAGGTGCCTCCAGCAGCTTCTTTTGGGGGTGCAGGGGGTACTGGGTGTGCAGGCACAGATCACATTGTGGCAGCTGGCTGGCAGGGAGGGACAGTCCTTCATGGGATCCCCATGGCCTGGACAAAGTGTGTCCCCATAATGGGAGAGCCCCGGCCAGGTTCTCCAGAAGGGGACGACAGGTTTGACTTTCAGCCCAGGTTTTCCCTGGCCATGGGGAGCCCCGGGGGGCTGTGGGACACAGCTTTGGGGATCTGAGGGACCAGAGGTGACAGTCTGGCACGTTTCATGGGGCAGCCTCACCCAGGAGAGATCCCTACTATGGAGTGCCCCACAAATAACTCCTATCCCTGTTTTTCCCCTGCTGTATCTCTGACCGTTCCAAGCCCAGAGCAAGTGCCTCGGGGCGTAAAGGAGGGAGACACTTTATTTGAGCATTTTATTTGAACTGTGCCGCTCCAGGAGGAGATATTTAACTCTTTATGCTCTGCTCCCTCCCTGCTGGGGTCGTGCTGGGCTAGGGAAGAAGCTCTGAGGTGTCACGGTGGGACTGAGGCTGTGAGTGGGGCTGGAAGGGGATGTGACACCGACCTCAGTGCCCCCGAGCACAACCAGGCTCAGCCCCTCGCTGTGAGTCCCTCTCGCTCTGCGGGGACACCTTTGCCAGCCTTGTTGGCCCTGTAAGGCTCCATCTGTAGGAGCATTGCTGGAAAACAGCACAGCCCAGCTGAGCACTTGTGTCACCCCACTGACCCCTTTGCAGTTCAGGCAGTTCACTGGAAGGGTCCCCAACCCTTCATCAGCACAAACACCCCAAAAAGGCACCAAGCCCCTTGTGTTGGTGCTGCCCAGATCTCAGCAGGTGCAGGACCCTTCCTGGGACAGGAATTGCCTTCCCGTACGGGGAAACAGGGACAGGAGGCACCTGTGTTGGGATCACCCAACTGCTCTAGAGTGCTCAGTGTTCCCAAATCCATGGGATCAGGCCAGAGATGTGTTCCTTTGGGATTTTCCCACAGCCACCACCAGCAGAGGCAGCTTGCAGGAGAGTAAGACAGAGGAGGGGGTGCAGGATAAATCCACAATTCCTGCCCACCCCTTCTCCCTGCCACACATGATTTCACAGACTGTTTCCCACTTCCTTCCTAGGTGTGATTTTCTCAATCCCTGTCTCCCAGCCTGCTGGTGTCACCAGAGTGATTCCTACCCTGTCACTACTCTCGGAGCTTTTTTGGGCTTCGCGCATCCCCTGCATGCAGGGAGGGCTCTGGTGTGGGAGTTCTGTGGCTCCACAGGAGCAGCACAGCTTGTCAGGCATTTTCCTAACAAACCAGTCCATTTTTAACTCCTTGGCTGCCTCTGAGCATCAGATGGGCCTTTCTGAGAAGATTCCTGCCCTGATCCCAGGAGCTTACCTGGGAGCAATATTAATATTAATATTGTGCTATGCACAGTTTGGGTGGGTTTTTCTCATGCAATTTCCACCCTGAATTTTGTATGCCCAAGCACTCAGCAGCAGGAGATTTTCCTCTGTCTTTTCAGAGCCTGCTTTAATATTGAAAAGCTTTGTAGCTTCATCAACTTAATGGTTGCACTTGAGTATCTCAGAGGTCTTTCCCAACCTTAATGAACCTACAACTCCATGAATTCCCGGCAGTTGGTACATGTGGTGATTTTAGGGGATGTAGCACCCTATATATAGCACACAGGACAGGAAACACCACTAAGGAATATTCCCTGAATCTGAAATGCCTCGAGTTTCTCCCAACCTATTGCAGGATGCTAAGGATGACAGTGACAGTACTTTTACAGTGCTGATGGCTCACATTCCTGATTGTGACATCGAACCCAGCATTGGCAAACTGAGTGCTGAGAGCCTGGGACACCTGGCCGGATATGGGGCCCTGCGGGGACATGTGTGGCCATTGTGCCTGGGAGAACTCTGGGAGAGCTCCGAGCATCCCCCGAGGGCCACAGCAGCGATGGCAGCCAGACCTGAGCAGAGATGTGCAGGCAGGTGGGGAGGGATGTGGGGAACATCTGCCTCAGGCTCATCCCTACGGCAGCCAGGACACGGAGCAGGGACATCCCCTCTGGCACAGGCGTGGACAGTGTGCTCACGGCAGCCTGTTCCTGTGCCAGCGGAATTCCTCAGACAAGCCTGGCACGGGGTGGATCCTCACCAGTGTGACCCACACGAGGCTGAGGGCCTTGTGGGGATCCCGCACATTCCAGCTCTGCTCCCCACCTGCAGGCACCCCTGGTGCTGCCGAGGCTCAGGGAGAGAGAAATGCATTTCATAGAATCACAGAATCCCCAAATGTTTTGTGTGGGAAGGGACCTTAAAGATCATCTCATTCCCCTGCCATGGGCAGGGAGACCTTCCACTGTCCCAGGGTGCTCCAAGCCCCGTCCAGCCTGGCCTTGGGGCATGGGGCAGCCACAGCTTCTCTGGGCACCCTGTGCCTTCCTTGCAGTGAAGAATGGCAGGAATGGGGAACACGGTGCATGGCAGCCTGGTTCCAACTCCAGGCTCCCTATGGACACCCTGGCCCGGGCGCTGCAAGTTTGGGGGAACAACATGCAGGTATGATCCCCCTTCCAGGAAACACGTGGACCCATCCTCTGCTGGAGACCTGAGCCCTGAGTGGACACTGGGACCTTGGTGGCCCCAGGGGTGGGTGTCTCCTGACAGAAATGGTGCCCTGAGACATTTTGGGTGTCTCTACATGGCAGTGGGAGATGCCAAAGCAGCATCCGATGCTCCATTGCTCCTGTGGCCACTTCCTATTGACACAGGAGCACAGAGGGACGTGGGCCACTCCTGCGAGACAGATTTTATCAGATGGAGAGGGGTCTTGTTTGGCTTTGAGTTGGAGCCTCCTGCTCTTCCTCCTCCATGCAGCACACACTCAGCAGGGTGGAGGGACTGGGAGATCCCACCAAACCCTCTCCATCTGCTCCAGCCCTTGGATATGATCCCTCCTGGTTGCTGAGGCCTGAGTGATGCTGCCTCCCCCCTGAAGGCCTTTCCTAGACTGTTGAGGGATGCAGGAGCAGCACTTGGGCTGAGCAGGCTGAAGCAGACAGTCCCCCACTTCCCAGCCCCCACAGGAACAACTAGAAACCACCAGAAATAGATCTGCTGGTGGAAAACTCCCACTCCCCTCTTGCATCCTTCCTCCCTGTCCGACAGCCAGGCAGAACCCCCGGTCTGTGATCCCCCCCAGCTGGGCACAGCAGGGCCCTCCAGCCCAGCTCAAACTTCTCTCTCACAGCTGTGCTTGGGGAAGATGAAACGAGTTCAAAGAGAGGGGAAGCAGGCGGCTCGGGGTGTCCGGCAGGAACCGGCCCCTCAGCATCCCAGTGGAGACAGGATGCTGGAGGAGACGGTGCTGGAGGGATGTTCGGGGAGGGTATAGTATTGGAGGGATGTTTGGGGGGGGTATAGTATTGGAGGGATGTTTGGGGGTATGCAGCTCCTTCAAAACCAGTCTCTGCCACCTTGGGGGCCCTGTCTCTGCTCTGAGATGTGCGTTGGGCCTTTAGGAAAGGGCCATAGCAAAAGGAGCTGCTGTCCTTGGGATGCACCAAACCACCCCTTGGCTGGGGATGCTTAATGCATGGATGCAGCCCAAGCCTAACTTGGAGTGTCCCTGGGGGTTCTCACTTTGTGACCTCACCTCAAACACTTTGAAACATGCCAGGAAGGGAAAACCTGCAGGAATCTGCTGTTTGCAGGAGCTCTTGTGTTGGGGTCTCTCCGTCCACAGCTGGGACCTCCATCATCTGTGCCTGGGCCCCAACACTGGAGTGTCCGCCCAGCCCTGCCCTTCCCACCCTGCAGCATCGCAAGGAGCATCCCACCAGGGAAAGCTGCATTTGGTGTTGCTGAAGGTTTGGAATGTACACCTGTGAGGCTGCAGAGCCATGGAAGTTAGATCAGAATAGTTGTAACTCTCTAGGAAATGAGGGGCAGGAGCCTGGAGCACAGCAGAGGGAGACCCCAGGGTAAGGCAGGGTCAGAGGTGGCTCTGTGGACAGCGCTGGCATTGTCCGGTGGTTCAGGAGCGCCCTGTCTGGAATGTCAGGAGACATAACACCTCAGGACAGCAGGAACACTCCTCAGCCCTGGACTGCAGTGCCTGCAAGGCAGGAAGTGAGAGGGACCTGCAGGTGACCTGTGAACTCCTGGATGGACACGGAGAGGGAAGGGGGAAGGGGGGAAGGGGGAAGCTTCCCCCCGGACTCCATGTTCTCCAGGCTCCTGCCTGAGCTCAGGCTCTTTCTGGGATTGCAGCGCTCTTTCCCCTTCTCTCCAGCCCTTCCAAGAGCCACAGGCATGGGGCCAGCTGGGGCTGGGTCATGGGAAGCCTGGGAATTCTCGTTGCCCTCAGCCAGCTGTGTCATGGAGCAGGACACATGTCTGAGGTGGCTTTTCCCCATTCCAGGTGTCCCAGGGAAGCTGTGGCTGCCCCATCCCTGGCAGTGTCCAAGACCAGGTTGGACAGGGCTTGGAACAACCTGGGATAGTGAAAGGTATCCCTGCCCATGAGTGGAATGAGATAAGCTTTAAGGTCTCTTCCAACCCAGACCATTCCATGATTCCATGATTCCTCCACGAAGAGCTCACAGAGGGTCTTGGCAGGAGAGCGATGGGCACCTGCTGCCATGGGATGGGCGAGGAGAAGGACATTGGGATGGTTAGGCCCAGATTCCCAGCTCCCAAAACACCTAAGGGCCTATGGGACATCTTTCCAGCACTCTCAACATTTAGTGCCAGGAAACTTTCCTGTCCAGCCAGGCCAATGAACAAACTAAACTGTGGCTCTTCCAAGGCCTGTTTTAAATTCGGAGGAATTTCAAAAGCATCCAGGTGACTCAGAGCTCTCACCTAGGAGCTCATCTATTTTCTTTCAACCTCCATTTGTCAGTGAAAATATGCCATCCATCTGTACAGGCTCCGTCTCTGAGAAAGCACATTTCATTTCCAAGGAGAACCCTCCCATTTTCCCTAACCTGGAGGAACTTTGGGACTGGCAGGTCTTTGCAGCCGCCTCTTTTGTTTCTTCCCTTGCTGCCCTCCTCCAGGTATACTTTTAGCAAGTGAGAGTGGTATGTGGAGACCTTCATTCCATGGAACAGGCAGCTCTGAACCAAGCATGGAGATTGAAAGGCAGGAATTGCAGTCCAGGGAGGTTTCTGCAGACTTGAGGCTGTTTCCAAGCCGCAGTTTCCAGCACACCGCACCAGCTCAGAGTGTGGGTGCTGCATCAGAGCCAGCATTTCCCACCAAGCTCTGCTCCAACCCGATCTGGCTGCACAGACGAGCTGTGCCAGTCCAGCACCACGAGCTCGACTCCAGTATCACCAAAATCCCAGAGCCCTTGAGACAAGCAGGGATTTACCAGCAGGTTATGTTGCTCCGAGATCCTGGTAAAGGCCTGTAAATACCCAGGTGAGCTGGTTTTCAGCCCGACTCTCTGAACCGCAGAATAATTTTCAGCCAAGAATAGGCTAAATCAGGGATCAAAGCCATGAGGGCTCATTCCTCGGCAAGGGGATGCCTGGATTAGATGCGTTGGGAGATCACACAGCTGCTGCAGCGGCGCCACGAGACCTTTGCTGGCAGATGCTAAATCAGGTCACTCCCAAAAGCTCCAGACGCTGCCATGCGGCTGCAGGGAGGCAAGTGGGGCTGCCAGCAGCATTCCCACTCCTGAAATGGCAGGGAAAATACTGGGGCTTGGGGGTGTCACTTCGGGATGCAGTGAAGGGCTGAGTGTGGGATGCTCCATCCACGGTAGCGTGGAGGGAAGGGGAGAAGAGCCCTGAATCCTGTGCAGGGATGCTCCAGGCTCCCTGATATTTGGAGTTGTTCCCAATTTCTCTGAATTAAAGGGGCAAGAGGAGATGAATGGCCTCAAGAGACCCCCTATGGGCTTCCTGAGCAGCAGGATCGTGTCCCCTCCCAGTCGTTCTGTATCCCGGTAGGGTGAGGTGTGGTCCCCATGCCGGGTAATCACCCTGACCCAACAGCAGTGTCACATCTGTCCCTTAGTGGAGCTCAGGTCTGCCAGGGCTGTGCTGCAGGGCCGTGAATGAAAACCTGCCCCTTCCTCTCCTCCCCAAACCCCTGCTCTTGGAATTTTTTCATTGGTCTTTTTACCCATTTCTACTGATTTTCAGGGTAAGGCATTGACCCTTGGCAATGTCTCACCAATAAATTTGAGGGCATATTCCCAGCAAGGGCACATCTGCAGGCAGGGAAACTGAGACACCATGGCTGGCTCAGTGTGACCCCACGAGTGAGGGAGGGAGGCTAGGGACAGGGAAGGTGTGGAAGCTGAGATTTGCCTCTCTGTTCCTGCACTGGAGTCCTGCCATCACTGTGCCTCCAGGATCCAGTCCCAGCCCTGGTGATCCCTGCAGGAGTAATTCCGTGAAATTAAATTGTTTCTATTTCACAGCCCAGGTGCATCACTGCATGGGTTTGTAGCCATTTGTGACATTAAAACAGACTGAATATGTCTTAAAAGGGCCAGGTTGGCTCATCTGTAGGACAGGACAAGGAGCAATGGGTTCAATCTGAAAAAAGGGACATTTAGGTTCGATACTGGGAAGGAATTCTTCCCTGTCAGGGTGGGGAAGCCCTGGCACAGGGTGCCCAGAGAAGCTGTGGCTGCCCCATCCCTGGAAGTGTCCAAGGCCAGATTGGACAGGGCTTGGAGCAACCTGGGGTAGTGGAAGGTGTCCCTGCCCATGGCAGGGGGTGGAATGGGATGAGCTTTGGGGTTCCTTCCCACCCAAACCATCCTGGAATTCTGTGATTCTATGGCTGCCCATGAACTCATTCTGCAGGGAGCAGACACCAAACCAGGTGGGGATGTGTGGATGGAACCCAGCAAGGCTCTGCCACCTCCACGGCCATGGTTCAGGTGTGGCACCATCAATCCAAGAGGATCTACTCTGCCAAGCAGGTGGGACACAGCCAGGCTGTGTTTCCTCACCCCACGGCAGCACAGGGGGTCTATGAGGTCCCCACTGAGCAGAAAGTGAGAAGCACCCACAGCCAGGGCTACCCAGGCATGGTAGGACAGACAGCAGGTCCCTCACTGGAGTAGAGAGATGCTCCTGTGTCCAGGGTACTGACCTATGGCTGAGCTGCAGGGCCCCAGAACCACCTGGGAACACCCAGACAGACTGTCACACTTACAGGACATGGTTTTCCCTTTCCTGGAGTGACTGGGCTCTGTCCCAGGGCACTGGGTTAGTGAAGGTGACAGTGATGCCCCTCTGGGCTGGGTGTCCAAGGGCCCTGTGCAGCTGCTGGCACAGAGACAAGGGAAACACCCCAGGAAGGAGTCTCTGCCAAAGCAAAAGCTGCTGATTCAGCTGTCCCAGCCCCCGCCAGCCCAGCCTGGCCCTGGGGGCTGGGTGTTGGGGTGAGTCAGGCCCAGCTCACCATGGTCTGTGCTGAGCTGGCTCAGGGCATGCAGGAGCCCTTTGATGGGGTCCTGGGTCTTTCCCCACCCTCAAGATGTGGGAATGTGGCTCCATCCAGGGGAGGTGCCATCACTGTCTGGCCTTTACTGAGACAGTCACACCTCTGGTCCCACCTTTGCTCCACATCAGCCAAAGCAGGTGATCCAGCAGGAATAAGTGACTCACAGGGGGTGCAGAGGGGCTCAGACACTGCTCTGGGGTCTGGGTGGAGGGTGCAGAGGGGCTCAAATGCTCCTCTTGAAATGGAGCTCTTCCCAGTGACTGGCTCTGGGGTCTGGGCTGGTCTCTGTGTCATTGCCCAGCCCTTGGCACAGGCATGTGGCCTCTCTTGCTGTCATTGGATGTATGCCATGTAGCCACCAACAGCCAAACCACCCTCAACTCCTCTGATATCCCCTGGTCAATCACAGCAGGGTTTTTTAGTCCATCCATGGTGTCAGAATAAGCTTAACTGTCTTAAAAGGGCCAGATTGGCTCTGTTGACCAGGAAGGGGATTTTGGCCATGAGTTCAAGTGGGAGACAGCTGGGACAAAGCCCACCAGCCTCCACTTCCAAACTCAGTTCTAGAGGACTCCTGTGAGACCAGACTCGATGAAATCTCCTGTCTGGGACACCTCAGAGCAGCTTGTACCAAACACGAGGGACTGTTGGCTGTGGGGATCTGCTCTGAGGGGACTCGTCTGAGTGGCCTGGGACATGCAGGTCCATGGGTCTCCGAGCCTGAACAGGCAGGGCTGGACAAAGGATCAGGGATGGGGACAATGGAGCTTCTGCATCCAAATGGCTGTGCTTGAAATCAGCCTGACAGTGGGAGATGGCTCATCCAAGCACTCACAGCAGTGCATTGGCAGATCTGTGTCCTGGGGTGAAGGCAGGGGAAGAGAAAGGTCGTGGCAACATAAAGAAGGATGGAAAAAAAGAGGAAAACATGTGGGAGGCACCATGGTGAAAGAAGCTGGGAGATGAGTTTCATTGTGACACATACCTAAGTCATTTCAAACTGGAGAGGAACTGATGGGCTGGAAGAAAACCTCTGTCTGGAAGGACATGGAAAAGCCCTGACAGATCTTGCTCACAGGGGTGTGAGGGAAGCCCAGACACAGCTCGGGGACTTGTGATCTCTGCAGACAGCAGGACATGGAGTGTGGAGGGGACCACAGGAGTGAGAGACTCCTGGGAGGGACTGGGATAGCTCAAGAGGCTCATTCCCTTGGGGACAACAGTGCTGTCTCAGCCTGGGGAATTGACAGCCAGCACAGCTGAGCTGGTAGGAACAGCACTGGATTATCCTGGAGACAAACAAATAATTTTTCACAGTGATCCTGCCAAAGCAGCAGGGGTGAACACAGGAGCTGAGAGCTGGCAGACCTTAGCACTGGGGCTGCCAGTGGGCTGGGAGGAGCGTCCCAAGGAGCTGGTCCTTTTGGGACACATCTCATCTAAGGTGACCTGAACTTTCAAGGCCGTGAAATGGGAAAGGTGCTGTCCCAGAGGCTGCCTGGACTCCTGGCAGGGACTTCCTGTTCTGGCAGTGCGTCTGCCCAGCTGCTGGGGCCGGCTCTTGCACGGGGTGCCCAGTGGCAAGAAAGAACAATTGATGCTCTGTAAGGCAGCCAGAAAAAGCCCCCAGAGCCAGCAGGTTGTCCTGCAGAATAGCAATGAGCTGAGCACCCTGGCCACCCCCACAGCACCCATGGCCCCACATGGAGACGCTGTTCCCGAGGGTGGCTGGATGGGCAGGGCAGGGGAAAGAGAAGACATCACTGGTGATGCCACCAGCAAGAGGGGATGAAATAACTCTGAGACACTGAGATCCTCCTTCCTACAGAGTCCTGTGGACTGAGGGCTGGTAGGTGATGGGGGCAAATAGGAGAGGAAGGGCCATGTTTGGTGATGTAGGGAAGAGCAGAGCAGGATCAGCCACTGGACAGGTTTGGGGCATCTGGGTTCGCCCTTCTCTGCACTGTGGGACCCAACACCTCCCCCTTGCACCCTTGCCCTCCCTCTCACTGCATTTGACATTGTTCCCCCATCCCTTTTTTGCCTGGGCTTTGTCTCCTGGCACTGAACAGACAGCCATGACCAGCAATTGTCACAGTCTTGGGTGGTTTGGTTGGGTTTTTGGCAGGTACAAAAGTCTCTGATCACAAAAAGAAGCTGGAGGAGGACAAGGCATTTCTTCCCCAGCCCTGTTCCTGTGTGTCCCTCTCCAGCCTCCTTCTGTGCTGTCCCTGGCACCAGCCATGGTGCTCTTGCACACAGATCTCGGGTACCACCCATGCCCAGCAGGACTGTGGGAACACAGAGGTGACGTTCCCCTGTCCCACCCCTGCCTGGGGTGGTAATATCACCTCTCAATCATTCCTCTGAGGAAGGCCAGGACACAGAAAGCCCAGACATTGCTACCATGGCTGTTTATCCACCTTCTCCAGGCCATCTCTCGCCCTGCAACCAGAGATCAGGATGATTCTTTTCGACCTCCTTCAAACAAGGGAAGTGCCAGCTCTTGGCATCAGGGATGTTTTCTCATTCAGCTTGGTCCATCTTGGCAGATCACAGCTCCCCTCTGCGACACAGTCTCCCCATCTGTTCACAGAGGGAGTGATGCTTCCTCTCTGACAACAGTGAGGGGCCGATGCTGAGAAATGCTGTCTCAGACATCGCCAGAATTAGCACAGTCCTACGGATTAAATTATTCCTCTTTCTTTTCTGCTCTGGTAACAGCACTCAGTGCCTATACCCGTGGCACACACAAATGAAACACTTGTTTCTCTCGGTGTGAAGGCTCCATTCTCCACTGAGTGGTCCCGACTGGGCGAGCCAAGGGCTGAGCCTGCATCCAGATGGACCTGGCAAAGCCTGATCAGAGCCAGCAAAGCCCCGTGTGGGTGCAGCTCAGATGGATTTATTTTCAAGGAGCTCGTTCCCCATATTCAGCACTGCTGGGACACGGGTTCTTTATGGACTCAAGGAGGTTTATTTGCTCCAAGGGAGCTTAAAGTGCTCCAATAGCAGAAGACCTGAAATCCCAGAATCCAGGAGATGTTGCAGTCAAAGTTTCTTGGATTGAGGATGGAGCAGTCACTGAGGCCCCTTTTCTCTAAGGCTTCGTGGAATCCCAGAATGGTTTAGGTCGGAAGGAACCTTAAAAATCATCTCATTTCACCCCCTGTGCAACCCACACATGACTGAGGGAGTCTTGTGGGGACCCCCCACTTTCCAGCCCTGCTTCCCACTCACAGGCAGCCCTGGCTCTGCCAAGGCTCAGGGATAGGGAAGTGCATTTCATAGAATTCCAGAATCCC
>VZTJ01000242.1:0-35960 GCA_013397795.1 Orthonyx spaldingii
GAAGGAAGGAAGGAAGGAAACCTGAGAATATGAGAAACCTTGCAGTTGTATAGTAAGTTTGCTTTTCTGTCCATTGAGATAGGCAAGAATCTTTGTGCTTCAAGTCATACTGTGATTGTTCCTGTCACCAGGAATCAGGAGCAGCATCTCCCTCTACATTTGAAATGGGAACAAGATTTGGTTTTGGCTGTGACATATATGGAAGTTGCTGGAGAGAATTTGACTGAAATACTGGAGGCGTTAATTGTTCCATTTCTGCTGGCTAGGGGAATAAGTGCCTTTTATAAACATTGTGGCTTAATATGAGAAAATACTTTCAGTCTCATTTCACTATTCATTAAGAATAATTAATTCATTACTTTTTTTCATTAAGATGGAAAGGTACATTTCAGCACTGTGATCAATTTTTATACACAGGCTGTAAAAATATTTGCCCTCATTCAGAATTTGTAGCGGCATGGCCATCTTGCCATTTTGTACACTCAAAGACTTAATTTGCCTCACAACTACAGTAACAGTGTATCTAATTTAGTATAAAAGAGTAAGCTCACAGCCCGGGGACTCTGCTTTTTTTCACTGTCTAGCCTTGGAAATCAGCCCTGTTCTGTGTTTGAAGAAGACAGCAGCTATTTCTTTATGCATAAAAAATTCTGCTCCGGAATGAAGACAGAAAGTATTTTTAGTCTCTAGCATTTGGATGTCAGCAAAAATGTTGCTAAAAACGGTATTAAAAATAGTTTTTCAGGGCAAAGTTTTAATATCCCAATATTATGTCTATTCTTGCAGGATAGGAGGCTTTTCAGTTTAGAAGAGAGTGACACAAGACTTGGTTTGTTTAACTGATGGGTTTTGAAGACCGGGTGTCAGAACTTTTGATGACTTTTCAGAGGTGGTTGTTGTCAAAAATCATTGCCCACAAGTTTTTGGGTTTTTTGCTCTCCACAAGTTGTGACTTTATCTAATAAGTAATGGAATATCTATAGGAGAAGGTCTTCCTACTATGCATTCTTGCAGACCTGTCTTAATAGGAGAACTCAGTCTGAGATCTTGATGAATGGAGGGCTGTGATCTAGCAAAGCACTTTACACAGGTAGTTCATTTCAACCATGTGCTCGAATACTTGGTTGAATGATGATGCACTTCAAGCACATGTGTAATGTTAACAGTCTGCTGGGTACACTGTTAACCCGGTGCTTCAAGGACCAGACAAGACGCCTGAGCTGTCACTTCAGGCTTCTGGGCCCAGTGGTTGGGTTTTCGTTGGAATGTCCTATCAAATAGATAAGCTCAGAATACGTGAGTAGTGTTGATACCTTTTGGGATGTTTTGAGTATCAGTGAAGAAGACAACCCAAGTCGCTCTTCTCTGAGGAGGGAAGTTGTCTTTGGAAGTTCCCTATTGCAGTACCACTGAACACTTTGTCAGAACTCCTCCTTCCTGCTAGTTGCCATTATTTTAGCTGAAAATAATGACAGGACTTGAAGAGCGGTTCAGTACGTGCACTTTTACTGCACTGCAAATATTCAGTAGCAATGCATGTTGGTGTAGCTCTCTCAGACAGGACTGATGGCTTTGTCTTTGGTCCAGTCAGCAAAATGGCATTGCCTTTCCTCTCTTTCCTGTATTTTACAATGCCTTTGTGAGTCAGCACATAGAAAGACTTTGCATGTGTTTAGTTAAGCGAGCAGCGCTTGACGGGCGAGCTCACATGAGGTTAGTAATGAAGAGAATCTTCTCCTCTCCAAGCACTCTTCTTATCTGCAAGTGGTGGTATTGCTGAGCTACAGGCTAAAGCATGTAAACAGATTACAGAGTGCTAAAGAAAGGAGACATGCCTGCAAGGCATTAAAGCAGGAGAAAGCAGCATTTCATACCCCCGTATGAATACAGTAATGTGTGCAAGAGGGGCAAGATGGGGATATTTTAAACCAGTGACAGGTCTGCCCTTTTTCAAAGATGGACTACAGCATTTCTCTCCTCCCTGCCCTATTCTGTAAGAACAGAAGAAGGGACATATTTGATCAGATCCTAGGTTTATGTTTTCAACATAAGCCAAAACACAGTGTTTAGGGAGAAGTTTGGGAACAAGCAAGGATGTACTAACATCTTTAAATACTCCCTCAGATTCTACTGAGAGAACTTGATGTGGCCACTGGGATTTTTCTCCTACAGATCTTTAACTACTCTGTGTTTTTTCTGTGGCCTAAGTTATTTCTGCTGCTAGACAGAGCCAGTTTACAGGTTTTGTTTCATCCCATCACAGAGGAGAAAAAGATGAAGTTATGACTTGAAGTTGTGTTTCAAGGAAAGAGAGGAGACTACTGCTCTTGGAACCGAACACACACACGTACCACATACACGCCTTCAAATTGGTATGCGGTCCCCATAGGTGCTGAGAAAGGACTTTCTGGAGTGAATGCCTTTGTTTTGAATGTAAAACTAGTGACCCTAATTGGAGAAAAAGAGAACGCCTAAACACTTAAAACTACAAGGCAGACAAGTAGAACTAGCATTTTTAAAGTGTCATAATATTTGAAGCAAATTAATTTTTCAATATTTGAAAATGGAAATATTGAGTATTTGTGGAGGGTTCCCATTATATGACAAATACTGTAAAAGAAGTTCCTTAGAATATAATAGAGAAAGAGTAACCTTTTTGCCTTAAAACTTGCAACCCATTTCCTTTAATAAGCTCTGTCTTTCTGTGTTGAAGCATAATTTGGTGTGGAAGTTGTTCCATTTGAAAGCAAATATGTATACATTCAAAAAGCCTGAATAATATTCAAGCAGTAGAGACTGGTGAAATGTAAAAGAAAGGTCATATTTCAAAGGCAAATCAATCTTTCAAGGATAAGCTTGCTAAATTTTTCCATTTATACAGACATACTCTTGAATTATTTTAGGATAACAGATGAGATGCTACCCATAAAATATTGGCTGAATTATTGTCAACAGACAACACACAGTGATGAAGAAGTATGTTGTTAATTCACAACAAACTCCTTGTTTTTCTTTTGAAGTGAGGACAAAGCCACTCTGGAAACAAGCTATCTCCACCGATGTCAGGAGATACTTGTGTAGGGAACTTGCAGATAATTTTTAGGCCAAATTCTCCTGTTTCACAATACATGTAACATTTACCTCTTCCAGAAATGGTCAGAGGTATTGAGGACAGACTGTGTGAAAAAGGGGAATCCCAAGACACCTTGTCTTTTCGTTATTTCCTTCTGCAGGAGATGCTGTGGATAGGGTGTGCTCTTCTCAGAGTGTCATTGCTTCTGTGCAGAGCAGAAATGCATGCTTGTGGTGCTCCTGTTAGACTACAGCCTCAGGTCACTGCCGTCCCTGAGACAGAGGCTTGGGGTAATTCTTCTCCTGCCTCTCTACACTTGTCCACGAACAGTGCAGGCCTTTCCTAATGCATTCAGCTGATACAGCTCATGTGCCACTGAGAGCACCTGGTGACAGCTCCCAACTCTGACGTAGTGTTGGTAGGATTCCAAAAGAGGGAAAACATTCCCCATCTTCTTGATTAAATACTGGCTGCAAGTTGAAGAGTCTTGCAGCTTCTCAGAGGCCTACCTACAACGTGTATGTGATAGGTCTTCCTCAACACTAAGGAACTTATCCAACACAACACTGCATTTAGTTTCTTATTTGGGGAATTTGTTTTGTGGATCAGAATGCAGGGATCATTCACATAGAATGATACAACTGAAATTGCCTAAGATGACCCAATTGTAACAAATTCGATTGTGCTTTCTCACAGTTTATTAGATGCAATTATTTCTGACAAGCTGTGTCAGAGATTATTTCGTCAGTGGAACCTGAGGACTGGATATATGATTCTCCTTTCAGCCAACATTCCAGCTTTTCATGTAGTGCTGTTCAGACTGAAGATGATCCGTTACTAGATTTTTTATCTCCCAATAAACGTGATTCTAACCACACAACAATCCACAAAGAAGACAATACTCCATAGTGGCTGTGAAGAAGATTGGGAGTTCAAAAAGGTGTTCCTTCTCTCTCCATTATTTATTCCTTGATTTTGACTGTTAACTCTACAGTAAAGAAAATGTTTTTACATAATGCTTGGCACTGAGACAAGGTCTCCAGAGGCAGTTACAGCAGTAAGATATATATGTCAGCAGTTCTGACACTGAGATTTTTTGTATATATTAATCTCTTGTCTCCACTGATTAAAGATGAGAGCTAAGATTAAACTCCATAGGTCAGGTTTGACTTTGTTATTATTACACTGATTTCAAAGAGTCATCAATCAGTTTGACACATACAAAAGGTGACTGTGTAGAGTTAGGAGAGATTTTCGTATTTAACTCTTTTCCTTCCAATTATATATGTGCTATTTCAATCAATGGTAAATGTTTTCTCTTTCTCTAAACAATCTTCCTTGAGAACTTTGTTCAGTATTTTTTTCTGTTTGATTCATATGAAGAAGCACTGGTTTTCAGCGTTATTATTATTAATGTTGTTATTATTATCGTCATCATCATCATCATCTATCATCATCATCAAATAGTCCAGCTTTTTTTGCTCTGTTTTCATAGCTACATTCACCCAAACTCATCTCTAGAGGGAGGACAAAGATCTTAACAGCTCTCCTGCCTGTCACTGAAATACTACTTGCATAATAGTCACCTGAGATTAAGTCTGTGTCATTGCAGAAAAATTTGCTGAGTACCAAACAATGTCTTTAACTCCATAAATGCATTTCAGATCAAATCAAGGACTTCTCTAACAGATGGCTTGATAAACAGTTTTTGTTTTTCACTGATAAACTAAGAAGCCAACAAAATACTGAGGAGAAGCCATTTCACAATAGGCAATGGAGAGCTCCAGCAAGAACAAAATAGCAATGTCTCTGTCAATTGTCATGGTAGCTATTCTGTGACCAACTGTGTAATTTCTTGGAAGATGGTATTTTTATAGCTAGTGTATCGTAGCTAGCTGTCAGCGTGTATTAACAATGTAAAATGATCTATTTCCCACAACAATGAAACTGATGAGGATTTAGTGGGATCCTTGTATATATTGAATGCCCTGATCTTTTGTAAAGAGCTTTGCGGTCCCTGAATGAACAAGATCCCAAGAGTGTCAACAGTGCTTTTTCATTTGTGTAGACATGAGAAAATAATGAAGCAGTATGTTGGGTGCCATATGACAGTGCCACTCAGGACCTTAACAGGCCAGTATGTGAGCTACACCCTTGTTGTCAGACCTTTGTAATCTCTGCAGCACAAGTCACTGCTCTTTCTGCTTTGAAGCAGCCGGAAATTTCAAATAACATCAAAGCTATAGGGATCCAGTGCCAAGAATCATAATATTTACTTTCCCCATCTAGAATGAGTTCATTCATCAGTGCCATGACAATAATGCCAGACCCAATCTCTACCCTGCTATAGATGCCTGAGTCAAAGGTCTTGACGAAGAGGAGAATGCAACAAAGACCTGAATGTGACAGCCTACTTTTAACTTTATTGTCTCTGGGTGTATTGGCTTATTGTTCTCTTCCCTTGTTCACTTTGCTAGCCTTTAGACCAAGACTGAACATTCACTAAATAGTAGCTGAAGCACGTCCTGCTCGCTGCATAGTTTAAAAAACAATGAGAGAGGAAGGCCAGTAAAGCATTCTAACCTTATACTGAAAAGTCTAACATGAAATTGGCAGTGGAGAGCTGAAGGAGGAAACGAACAAGAAATACGTAGAGAAAGAACTGCACTGTAAAGAAAGAATTGTAAAACATTCACTGGGAGATAGTAAAGAGACATTTGCCTTGTCTTGGGATTGCAGTATAAAACTAAAGTCAGGCTTGCTTTTGAGTGTATAACTCTGGTTTTTCATCTACAGCAGCGCAGTAGCAGATTAATTGCTTATGCCCCTTATTATACTTAAGTCAAGGGATGGAATATGAGCAACAAGCTAGATTTGACTGGCCAATGTCAGATGAGCACAGTAGAGAAAATGTGAATTGCTTCAGAGCTGTTGATCAGCTCTGTAAATTCAGACAGCAGAAAGAGAAGAACCACAAACAGAAGAAAAGTGATTTTTCTTTGAGTCACGGCTGACTGCTTTGCTGTTCTTGTTCATGAATCTCTTTATAGATTAATATGGCATAACAAAGATGAAGGCCTCCTGTGTTCTGTCCAGTGCCTTCATGAAAATGAAGAAACGAGGTATATGGGTTCTTTTGTAAGTTTTACATCAGATAATGCGTATCTAGAAACAGCATGCAGCCACTAGTGCCTTAGTGGTTTAGAGTGGATTAGAACATCCATCTAGACATTTTGTTTTTAAAACCATCTACCTCCAGTTGCTTTCCCAAGGCAATGTATGCTTGTCTGACTTGATGGAGATTCTTACTGGCTGAATATAGTAGGACAGCAACCTTTCTTCCAAATGGCCAAAGAGGACATGAACATCCCTGGGGTGGCTGTGTCCATGTTTCTATTTTCCATCTATTTCTGTTTGTTTCCAGATGTTTCTACCACAGTCTCTGACAGTACCAAGTATTGTCATTATGAATTTGGTACGAATACCCATGAAGAAAAGAATGGATAAATAAAGGAATGTTAGGAACCTTAAAAAGAATGATTTTCATTGTACCTTATGATGCTCAAACACCTGGATTTTCATGTAATAGCACTACAGTTTAACCTCCTCAAAAACCTGACAATGACAGTTATTACACATTAATTTATGCCCAGTCCTGGCTGTAGACATAAAACTCTACTTCATAACTAACTCTGATGAACGCTTGTAAGCTTCTGCTAGTGCCAATTTTGTCCACTTGCCCACTGAGTTAACACGCTGTTGCAGCAAATAGCTTCTCTTTTGCAGTATTTAGAGGTGGAATCCATTCACTGAATTGTTGGCTGCTTTGAATCCCACTTTCTCTGCACTGCTTAATGGTAGCAGTGTTTGGGGAAAAAAGGTTTGGCTTTCCAGCCGTAGACTGGAAAGCAGTCAAAGCAGAAGGTCATTCTTGAGAAGGTTCCTGTGCAAATGAAACAAGCAACCTATCTCTTTAGTGGCAGTTGCCAGTTTACCATGCAAATATATGTCTGCCACTGAATGCCTTACAGTTTGTCCAGTATTTTTTGCCAATCCCAGTCAGGGCAATGTGAGAGCTCACCTGAATTTTGCGTCCTCTCTCCCACCTTCATGTCTGTGTGTTTCTGCCAAGCCGACTTACCAGTAATCAGTCAAATGTTACTTTGTGCATAACATGCACTGGAGTTTTTCTCTCATCCCACCTTATTAGAAATGAATGTGAACTTCTTTTCTTTGTATTCAAAATCTTGGGATTTCATTAAATATTCACCTGGAACAAATAATATAGTACATTAAGTACTCTGAAATTTTGGAAGAATGAGTCTTTGAGAAACACACAGAGTAGAAATCAGCTCTATGTTCACGACTAGAGTACCAAATTAAGACAGTAAGAGCAGAACAGAAGCAACAACTGTCCTCTCTTGCTATAGCAAAAATACAGGTTGGTCTAGTAGAAAAGGAGCAATGGGACCTGTCTCTTCTTTGAGGAATAGAAAGGCATTGGGCCATTACACCTCACTGCTTTTGTTTAGGTCACTAGTCTGAGATACAACAGAACAAGTCTGGTCTCAAATTGGAGACTCAGTTGATAGTCTTGTCGTGTCCTTGTCAGTTTCTCATAGGACCATAATGTTTCCTAATAGTACCATGTTCAGGGCCTCTACTCATTTCCCAAAGAACTTTTTGTTCAAAACCATGTGCGTTAGCGCAAGGAGACAGCAAAGGAAAACCTTTTCAGACCTTATTTGTAAAACAAAAGCATCCTAGACCTACTTTCAGCTTTATTTTTAAGAAAGAGCAATTCCTGATTATAGGAATTCTCTAGAAAAGAAATTCTTCTTAGACTACAGTGAGGAATGCCACTGAAAGCCAGCAGTTTATCTGTACAGGGGTCTTCTTGCACTGAACTAGTTTTATCTGACAAGATTCATATGTGTAATGCTGGCTGGTATAGCATGACATCAGTTCTAGAAGTTCTTGCCGTACCAGGAGCAGTTAAAGGCCCAAAGTAAAGATACCTTCAGCTGAAGATCTTATTTATCCTTCTCCTTGTTTCCAAGATACTGTTATAATGACAATTTCATTAGATCAGAGAATTCCACAGGAGAGCGTTTCATACTTCATCTGCGTACAGAAAACAACTACATAGTGTTACTTGAAAGTTGGGCTACAATTCACAGCTTTGATTTTTCTTTTCTTATTGTGCTGGTGCTGATTCTTTTCCTAGTCATTCTCCTATTTATCTGAACACTGACCTTAATTATATGGGGCAAATCTAGACAAGCTCCATGGCCAAAGAGTAAGCACTTTTGGGCTTCAGTATCACTATTTTTTTACTTAAAATGTTGAGTTTGCTGTCTTTGTCTGTTTCACAATCTACTCTTTTTTTTTTTTTTTCATGAAAGAATAAGCAACATCAATAAGGGTGCCATGTGTGATAAGTGCAGAATGAGTGATAAGTTATTTGCTGTCCTTTAGAGAGGGAGATTACTTCTTAGTCTGTCTCACTATGTCTGAGTTGTGTGACTTTCTGCTCTGATACTGTGAGTGTGGCTTGAGAATGAAGCAACTTACACCAATGTCTCAGAAACAGACAAGGAAATGAGAGACATGATCAGTCAAAGCACAAAAGTGATACAAGTGATTTTACATACCTGTGTTCCACGAAAATTCTCAATTTCCGGAACCCACGCTCACATCCTAAAGAGTGGGATGGATACATGTGTTTAAGTACAGTATCAAAAATAAGTAGATACCTTCTAGACTACTAGATTGAAGACTTTGTCACCCACTTCTCAAGGAACTTCTGGTCTTGACTGAATAAAAGCCAATGGGACATGTCATTTTTAGCTTTTCCAGGTTGGCTTTTGTAGCTTGAGAAAAAAGTTCGCAGACAGAATGATATTCTCTCTGTGTATGCTTTGCAGAACACTTTCTGCTCATCAGTCACCTGCAGTGTTTCTTTGGCTTTGAATTAAGACTTGGCTTGCTACAGCTGAGGTCAGATGCTGACAATGATCTGTGGAAAATTAAAATTCATATAAACTGAGGACACTTGTGAAGATGTGCAGAACACAAAGGGTGCTAAGAATAAACAACGAAACCCCCAAATTCACCTGAATGGAACAAGAGAGTATATTGTTTTGAAAGTATTGGCAAACTCTCAATCTACAGCTCATAAACCTGCCTCATGCTGAGGTTTAGGAAAGTAAAGACAGAAAGCGAATGTCAAATTTAATCAACTCCAGTATGTGGATGCATTTTTTTAAGCATAAGATGAGGTCATTAATTTCTGGTAAGTTATGTTTTTTTACCCATTTAAGTGAAATGACAACAGAACTAACTGAAGTAATTTTTATAGGAATAGAGTTCATATAAAGATGACCAATATTCCGAGAGCTTCTTGCTACTTACAGCAAGAATTGGGCGTGGTTCAGTATATCTACCCTTCCTGTTTCATTCAAATTACCATTCATATAGTTTTAGCCCAGTTCATCTGCAGCTCTGGGGAACTCCTCAAGACCCAGACATAAGTCACACACCAGGTTTTTAAATAATGATCATTTTTCGTGTCCTACTAGAATTTTCAGTCTTTATAGGATCTCAGTATACCTCATACATAAGTAGGAGAAAATTCAGCGGAGAGTACTCTTTTGTCTGTAATTACCTCACAGCAACAATTAGGTTATTTCAAATGAGAATTCTAAAGATTTAGCATATATGTAATTGTTTTTTTTCTAGCCACAGAACAGCTGTCATGAATTTACTCCAGGTATCAACACAGGCTGGGGGATGATTGAGAGCAGCCCTGGGGAGAAGGACTTGGGGGTGCTGGTGGATGAGAAGCTGGACATGACCCAGCCGTGTGCACTCCCAGCCCAGAAAGCCAAACGTGTCCTGGGCTGCATCCAAAGCAGCGTGGGCAGCAGGGCCAGGGAGGGGATTCTGCCCCTCTGCTCTGCTCTGGTGAGACCCCACCTGGAACACTGCATCCAGCTCTGGGGTCCCAGCACAGGAAGGGCATGGACCTGTTGGAGTGAGTCCAGAGGAGGCCACCAAGATGATCAGAGTGACGGAGCATCTCTCCTATATGGAAAAACTGATATTATTGGGATTATTCAGCCTGGAAAAGAGAAGGCTTTGGGGAGACCTAATTGCAGCCTTGCAGGAAGGGAAGGGCTACTGCAGCAGAGGGAGGAGGGAAACCTACTGGAAAGAAAGGGCGCTTACAAGAAATATGTAAAAATACTCCTTAAAAGGAGACATAGTGACAGGACAAGGAGGAATGTATTTAGACTGGAAGAGCATAGGTTTAAGTTAGATATTTGGAATAAATTCTTTGCTGTGAGGGTGGTGAAGCACTGGAAGAAGTTGCCAAGAGAAGCTGCGGATGCCCCATCCCTGGCAGTGTTCAAGAGCAGATTGGATGGGGCTCTGAGCAACCTGCTCTAGTGGAAGGTGTCCCTGCCCATGGCAGGTTGGTTGGAACTAGATGACCTTCATGGTCCCCTCCAATCTAAGCAATTCTATGACTCAGTGATATATCCATTTTCTACATCATTGTAGTTTCTCTCTTTTGGTAAAGCGGGAAATAAAATTCGCATGTTCCTTGGTGTTTCAGGAACACAATGCATGCACATCCGTGGCAAATCTTTCAGCTGTAGAAAATGTCTTAATTACTTTAATCCCTATTCAATAAGGCATTTATGCATATGGGCATATATGCTTTGCTTTAGGCACATAAATTTTCTTTAGTTCACCTAGATTAGCTAGGTACTAGAAACCAGATTTCAATCTTGCTTAAACTCTGTCTTTCACAATAGGAGCCTCAGAATATAAAAGATTGCAACAGAGTCAGTTAAGTGCATCCTAGATGGATTATAGGTTAGAGGTACAAGATTTAAAAGCCATAAATCCTAGATTCCTAGGCCTAGTCTGTACTCTTCTTCAAGCCATATTTTTTTCAATATTTATTCAGCTTACTTCTTTTTAAAAATCTTTCTCTTCTTGGATACTGCTGTGGTATCTAAGGGTTTCATAATTTTGTAGTATGTGATCATAAAAAGATTTCTTTCTCCTATTATCTGAGGACACGAGGGTCTCAGAAGCAGATTGTTTCTGTATCTGTGCATGTGCTTAGAGGAGCAATGCGCTATGTGGACCCCTTGCTCTCCTCTGGGAGAATGTCCCAGATAGATGGGACAGTCCCTTGGAGCATTCTGCAGCTGTTCTACCTGTTTATTCTGACTGTGACACTGTCCAGCGTGTTGCAGAAACCTTCCTCTGTCACAGGTCATGTCTCTGATAATATGAAGATCAAACACCTTATTTTACTTTGACCTGAAGCCAGGCAAAAGAGCAAAGCCCTGAGTTGCTCTGTTCTTAGCCATCTGTGTTGCATGAACAGACAATCTGTTGTGTATAAAACCAGCTGTGACTGTTTTAAGGGACATCTGTTCTGTACTGAGGCATAACAGTTGATGGTATTTAGACTTGGCAGTCAAAGTTGCCAGGTCAGCCTAGCTCAGTCTGGATCTGAGAAGATGGGTGTGGCTTTTTGCCAATCATCAGGGAACAGCCGTTTGAGTAAAGAAACAAGAAAACCTGTACAACTGTCAGCCTTTCAAGAGAAGGGGAGAGCACCTTATAGGAGCACCCTGCTATACTTAGGAAGAGGAAGGATTCCAATAGTTAAGTATCAGCTTTATTGTGTGACTATGACAAATTATTTGTTTCTTGATATTTGACAGATAAACTGATAAATTGAGCTCAGTTTTAGACCTCTGTTTCACTGGAAGAGGCAAACTGCATGGCACTTGTATAATACAGGCCTAGAAAGAAGATGGTGAATGATGAATTTTTCAAAGTTCTTCCTTATGCCTTAGTCTTCCCCACAACGAGCCAGCTGCTCTTCCAAGTCAGCTGGACTTTAAGAGATCTGGATGGTAGATTTAGCTGCACAGGATGCAGCATTGATGAGAGGAGGCTGCTGTCAGCTTATGAACGTGAACACTTTCATAATCTGCTGCTGTAACTGTAATGTACTCTGTATCATGGACAAGGCTGAGTGGAGCTCACAGAACTAGATCCTCAACATGGGAAGTTGAGGATCCCCACTCCTCATGAAATATCTGCTTTTGTATTTTGGACTGCTTGTTTGTTGGCTTTTTTTTTTCTTTTAATTTATTTTAAAAGAACTCTATTTCTAGCAGCTACAGTTGGTGAGAATTTATTGAGTGGTTTAATCATTTCTGAATGAAAGACAGCTGCTAAAAGATGTAAATAGTTGCTGGTTAATGATGTGATGGCTTCTCCGAGGGATTAAATGAGGAATTTCCTCTCTCTCTAAATAGTTTGTATTACATAGGCACTCTCCACGCTACATGACTGTTTAAGTCTCACATGCTTACCCTGTAAGTGTAGCTGAGTAGTATCTCAGGTTGTTTTACACAACTGGCTAGTAGAACTACTAACCTAGTAAATCAACAGTCCCAGTCTTCTCTGGTTTAATTTCCATTATGTAGATATGTTTTCTGCATGCCTACACAGCTGAGCATAGGATGAACTATAAACTCACTCTCTAGCACGTCCCAGGTCTTTTGTTTCTCCTTAATGTTTTCAGAAAATAAAAGCCTCGCTGAGAATTTAGGTGAAGCCATTTTCTCTCTGTGCTTATAGCTTTTGACATCTAACCCCAACCTGATCCTTCATTGTGACAACAAAACAGAAATTACTTGAGATGACCCATGACACAAAACAGTATTACTGGCTATTCCAAATTATTATACTGTTTGTAGTACAGTAATTCCTGCAGATCTAGATAAGTGTTCTGTTGTAGTTGGCATTGTAGACACTAGTAATAAAAACTAATTGCCATCTCGAAGATCCTGCAATGGACAGGCAAGAATTGTTACTTCCCTTTACAGTGTCACAGACAAATTCCCAAGAAAACAGAGGAAACTAGTGTCAAAGTTTGAGACTGAAACCTTTCAATGTGCGGGAACACCTAAATCCTAGTCAGATACTGAATATCAAATAGCACTGCACCCAGTCTCTGAGGCTCAGCTTCTGATACACAAAAACTGCAATAAGTAAAACAGCTCTAATGATCCTGTGCTGTGACCTAACATGATTGTGGGTCTCTGGAATGCATGGACATTAAAATTCATCACGTCCAGAAAACAGAAAACTAAAGTGAAAAAAATGAGGTTGAAAAAAATGAGGTTGCTTAATTTGTGTGTGTATTCATTACAGTCACCTTAGAAACAGATATTTCAAGGTGAGTTGGAAATATATAGGTCATTCAAAATGTGTTCTTGCCTAGTATGGAGGAGGTTGTTGGCTTTTTTTTTCTGCAGTTAGGAGATAGGGTAAAGACTGACAGAGTGGGAGTGGAAGTGACAGGTGTTAGAAAGAGAATGAAAGTGACTATAGTAACAAAGCCTTTGAATTAACAACAGATGAGAAAACCTTGAACTAATTCAAGGCTAACATATATGAGGATGTTTGTCTATGATAAGACAAAAGCTATAGCAGTTTGCAATTAAAGCTGAGCATTAGTTCTGGAGGCTGGACTGCTCATTTGTTTTGGAAAACAGGATGATAATGAAAGATGCACAGTAAGTATCCCAGGTCAAGCCTGCTGCTTGAGCAGTTTGTCTTCTGTAATACTGCAAGCTTCATCTATGACAAAATGAACTCACTTATTTTCATGAGTCCAGTCCACAATACTGACAATACTTCTTAGAGAATTAGGCCCAAATTTGTGCTTGGATATCAAAGGCTAAGAAGTATTAATACTAGCTAAGAAATGAGCCAGAGGGAATCAGAGCAACATAACTTTCTACACCTATCTTAACAACCTAAGAGTCACCTAACCAGATAAAATAAAGTCATTGAACTTTTACTAAATCAGACTTCAAACAGAGGGGCAAAACTCAACACCTGAGCATGTTTCTAACTTGCATATCCTAGCACTGCACCATTTCAGCTTTCAACAGACTGGTAGCAGCTCTAGCAGCAGTAGCGTGCTGCATCCTGGTCCCTTCCAAGTAACATTAGTTCATTGAAGGCCTGGCACACTAGCCCTTCCACTTGTACCTTGTATTGTCCTTAAAACCTGGGTGAACAGGGCATAAAATGCTTCTGTTCCAGTTTCAGACCATATCAAACCTACTTGTCATCTCTTCACACATTTGAGAATTGCTAGCAAAAGTAGAAGGCAAAGCAGAATAAAAATTTCTTAGCAGAATTTTTAATGGCAATTTTGTTTCAATTCAACAAAGCAAGGAACATTTAACCAATGCTACTGGGAGAAAGACATGAAATGTTTGGGGGTTCAGGTGATGGAAGAACCTTTAATTTAATTTTTTGACCTACAGAGGATAGAAACAAAGACAGGGAGTCTGTGAGGAATTGCCATAGAAGCAGCCAAGGATCAGGTTAGGAGATCTAAAGTCCTGACAGAACCAAATCTGGCCAGGAATCTCAGAGGACTAGAAGAAAATATTCTATAGGTATGTTGGTGATAAAAGGAAGACTAGGGAAAATATGGGCCTTCTCTGGAAGGAAATGAGAGGCCTGGTTACCTGGGATGTGGAAAAGGCTGAAATAGCAACTTTTCTTGCCTTGGTCTTCCCTGACAAGTGCTCCAGCCAGAACACCCAAGTCACAGAAGGCAAAGGCAGGCACTGGGAGAATGATGAACCACCTGCTGTAGGAAAAAAGTCAGGTTTGAGACCATCTAAGGAAAGGTGCACAAGTCTGGGAGACCTGATGAGTTGCAGCTGTGAGTACTAAGGGAATGGGTGGATGAAGATAGTACTTGAGAACATGTGGCAGCCTGGTGAAGGTTTCACTGACTGGAAAAGGGAAAATACGACCCCCCATTTTTAAAAGGGGAACAAGGCACACCAAGGGAACTACAGGGTGGTCAGTCTCACCTCTGCGCTTGGAAAGATTATGGAGCAGGTCCTACTGGAAACTATGCTGAGGCATATGGAAAACAGAGAGGTGATTTGTGGCAATCAACATGGCTTCACTAAGGGCAAAGGTGCCTGACAAATTTGGTGGCCTTCTGTGATGGTGTTACAGAGGTGGTGGATGACTGACATTATTCTATGAGGAACTGTGCAAGGTGTTTGACACTGTCCTACACAACATGCCTACTCTTTAAGCTGAAAAGACACAGATTTGACAGACAAACCCCTCGATGGATGAGGAATGGACTGAATGGTCACAGTCGAAGAGCTGTGGTCAATAGCTTAATGAACAAGTGGAGACCAGTGATGTGTGGTGTCCCTCAGGAGTCAGTATTGGGGCCAATACTCTAGAATATCTTTGTTGATGACATAAACAGTGGGGTTGAGGGCATCCTCAGCAAATTCGCTGATGATGCCAAGCTGTGTAAGGCAGTCAAGTTGAATGGAAGGGATGTCATCCTGAGGAACCTGGACAGGCTTGAGAGGTGGGCCTGGGCAAACCCCATGAAGTTCAACAAATCCAAGTGTATGGTCCTGCACCTGGGTCAGATGATTCCCAAACCAGGAAACAGACTGGCAGAGAGTGGATTTAGAGAAGCCCTGGAGGGAAGGACTTACGAGTGTTGGTGTACAAGAAGGTCAACATGAGCTGGCAATGTGCACTTGCAGCCCAGAAAGCCAATGGAATCCTGGGCTACATCCAGAGCAGCATGGCCAGAAGGTTAAGAGAATGATTCTCCCCTCGTACTCTGCTTGAGTACTGCATCCAGCTTTGGGGCCAACAGCACGACAGAGGAGGCCACTAAGATGGTTAGAGGGCTGAAGCACCTCTCCTGTGAAGGTAGGCTGAGGGAGTTGAGGCGGTTCAGCCTGGAGAAGGCTCCATGGAGACCTTAGAGGAGCCTTTCATACCTGAAGTGGTCTACAAGATAGCTGGAGAAGAACTTTTGACAAGGGCACGTAGTGATAAGACAAGGAGGAATGGATTTAGACTGCAATACAGTAGGTTTGAATTGGATATGAGGAATTAATTCTTTACTGTGAGGGTGGTGAGGCACTGGAACAAGTGCCCAGAGAAGCTGTGGATGCCCTATCCCTGGAAGTATTCAGGGCCAGGCTGCATGGGGCTCAGAGCAACCTGGTTGAGATGAAGGTGTCCCAGCTTATGACAGGAGGGGTGGAACTGGGTAATCTTTAAGGTCTCTTCCAACCCTGACCATTTTATGAATCTATGGTTCTATGACTGTAGATACTGTTTGATGAGTTATGCCATGCCATGCTGCAACATGTAAAGTCAGACAACAGAGAGATAAAACAGATCACTTCAGCCTAGTCAGATATGTGTAATTCCAGAAGGAATTTTTTTCAGATTTTTTTTTTACAGAAAATAATTTCTTAGTAATGTTTCTATTTGGGAAGAAAAAAAATTCTGTAATATCAGAAGTTTCTGTAGATAGCACTGCATTACTGCATTTCAAACACTTTTAATGGTGTAGGATCTTGTGTGCTGAGACTTAGGTTATGATATCACAAATGTTGATGCCATCAAAAAACCCAAAGCAGTTTGACTTCTGTGTTGTATGATTCTCTCCCTTTCTCAGAGGATATACCAAGTCTGGTGTTTTGTCTCCTCTCTCAGTTTCCTATTTCCTGATTAATCCTTTCTTGTGCTGACATAAATGTCTTACATAGATCAGAGATCTGGACTGGGTAATAGTTAAGGAAAAAGAAAGTATGAAAGTCACATATACATACACATAGTTCAAGAGATCATATGGTAAATTATAAACATGTAACAGAGAGTCTGGCTTAACTTTCTTCATGTTCTAAATTATCTTTGGTTTCCAGAGAGCATAAATCTTGATTGAGGTCATCTACGCTACAGCCATCATCGCATGTAAAGCTGAAGAAAGCTAATAGCAAGTAAAAGCTAAAAAACTGTACCAAGATAGCATCTTGTGTCTGAAATATTAATAGCTTTGCCAGTACTCCTTGCTCTGTAAGACATGGGGTAGGTCTTATAGTGCAAATGAAGTGGTAAAACTAGAAATTTTCTGAGAACTCTTAGTTACTACTCTTACTAGTGGTTTCCCTAGCAGCATAGCGGGCACACGTGGGTACAACTACCACAGTGGTTAGACTCATACAAATAGAGGACGAGGTGATCTTAACTGCTGTAAGACCTTTTTGGGTGTCTATCAAAACTGAGATTACTCCCCCTTATATAGAAATATGCACCAATTCTTTGTAGTTATTGTTGCCATGCAGATTTACACTACTCAAAGGTTTTTTCCCTGTATTTGTAGATACCGCAAGATGTTGTAGCCTCCAAAAGTGGGTGAAGACAGTCTGTTCTTTTGCTAAGTTGTAGCTTCTCTCTTTGCAGCTCCAGCTGTTACCTAGAAGCTTGCTGGGCAGCTCCTTCACTGGGAGATGCAGCTTCTCCATGTGCTCATGGCCTTCACACAGAATAAGACAGAAATTTTAATTCCCAAAGACAGAAATGTTTACATTTTTCATCTTGTCACGCTGTAGGTCAATCAACATTGTGCTGGTACAGCTTTCCAGCTGTTGCTCTGTGGGCTCTTGCTGTTCTCTCAGGCAAGAGGCATTGCTTGGCTGTTGAAAATTAAAACTGGGTGTCTGAAACTGTGCAGGTGGGCTGCTTGAGCCTGGGACGTGTAGATCTAAGACTCTTGAAGAGACGCCATTTTAAGCTGGAATACTTGGATACTCTTAGAAGGTTGTCATCCATATATGACAAGAAGTCCTGAAATGATACCACTCTTCTTCCACTGGTGTTGGCATGTTTCAGGTCCAGTGCAATTGTACTTGTGGTCTGAACTTTAGATTTACTTCAAGCTCAGATTTAGTGGATGTTATCTCCACTAAATCCTTAGCTTGACTCCCAGCTACTGCCTAGCCCTTCTGCAGGCTTTGCTTGATGGTATATGGAGTTAACCCTGTCCACTTTCCCCTTTCCGAGGTCATGTTTGAGACTTGCTACTGTGATTTGTAGTCAAGCAAAGAAAGTCTCCCACAGACTACTCTAGCTCCCAGCTCTTCAGTGAGCTCTCTTGTGTTCATCTAGAGCCAAGCCCCGTAGTGGGGCTGGTGTCTACTGAGTTCTGTTCAAGAACCCAACACAAAAGGTTGTATGGTGACAGGTGTGGAAGATACACACAGTTCATGTGGCTCAGGCAGAGAGAAGGAAATCTGTAGTGTAGTGCTAAAGAGATGTTTTGAAATGATGATAGCCTTTCTCTCTTGCTTCTGTTTTGAAACAAACAATCCTTTCAGGCTGGAGGAAGAATACGAGCTCTGAGTTGGGCCTAGGAGCTTTTAGCTTTTGCCTAATTGTGAAGGAAAGTACAAAAGCAGGTTGTGGCTTTAGGTCATAGGTACTATGACAAGTTTTCTTAATACCCAAAACTCAATTTAAAAAAATATTTTAAGAATGCCACAAGCCTTGAATTAACAACCATACCTCCCTGCAGAAAGTTTTAAATATGTTTTCATCTACTTTCAGAGAAAGTAGTTTTTGCAGATGTCAAATCTGTGGTCATGACAATCTAATGTAATTACATTAGTAGGTAGACTACCATGCAGGAGGATCATGTGCTTTTTGTTTAACTTCGCTAGTTTATCAAGTGATTTAACAAAAGCAGTTTAGAGAGAGAGATGTGTGATGCCAGCAATGATTGCCGAATGGGAAGAGGACTGTGCTGGGTCAGCCTCTAAGCTCCATTCACCTAATTGCTCCATAGGCAGTGGGGTGAGTGATCCCTGAAGAAAGTCAGATGGGGTGCAGCTTGCATAAAGACAAAACCAGTGAAGAGAAGTAAGATTTAGTAAAGAAAAATTGACACTGCCCTATTTTACTGCACCAGTAACACCTGAAGCTATAAATTCTCTGCTTCTTTGGATACCACATGCTAGGAAAACAATATGAAAAACTTGATTTGTTGGTAAGTCTTGATAAACAAGCTGGCAACAGGAGGAGAAAAATAAGCATCTTTTGATGCCTGAAACATTGTTATTTTTTCAGATAGTAAATTGTGTGGAAGCCTTGCTAGGCCTGAAAGTTGGTCAAGGGCACGATAGTCTCATAGGCCAAACACAGATCAGAGGAAAAACGCATGTCAAGCTTGCCTGGCTGCAGTTTTCAGTTATCACACCCACACAGCTACACCTTCAGGAATAAAGTTCCTTCTGTGTAGATGCTCCTTTGCCATATCAGACCCCTTCATGGTGCAATTTAGATGTGTTCTAAATCTATATAAGCCTTAGTACTTACTTCTAAGTCAGAGTTCATATAGACCGAAGGCTGAACTCTGTTGCTCTGTATTCCCTCGTATACCTATTAACTGCTCCTGCCTGACCTGAATAGTTAAAGAAGACTGTGCTCATTCTGTGAAAATTCCAGTGTCAGGGGAGTGGAGAAAACTGGGCTATTTGTTTTCCCCTTTGTTGGAGATAAGGAACATTCCTTTTTTTTATTTGTGTTTAATCACGTGTGTTTATGCTTTCCTGAAAGTAACCATTTCCTATAATTTAGATTTCTAATTGGCACATAATAGCAAAAGGATTAAGAAGAAAAGTTAAAATTGTGTCATTTTTTTAATGACTTAAGAGTCTTCTCTACCTTTCCCGACCAATTCCTCTTTTTAATGGTCAGTAATGAAAATGCATACAGAGGTCCACACACAGAATAATTAACAGAAGCTTAACTGCCTTCTTTGGAGCCTCACTCCTGTTGGTTATAGCTTTTAATTTGAAATATGTGCAACTGTGTGCTGGTGTTGAAGTATGGTCTTTTGAGAGATTTTGTTAAGCCCTTTTGTTGTTATAAATGTTTCATGAGTGTAAGCACCAAGCACCAGCTATACTAACAATGTGGTTTTTTTCTGTTCCTTTGTATTCCTTACAAGCTACTGTTAATGACAACTGAGAAAAGAGTAGGGTGGCTAAAGTATATTGTCTAGATCTCTGTCGTGACTTCATTAGGTGTAGCATCAACTTCACTTTTCCCTTTTTATTCTTTATATAAACAGATACAGTTCTTGCATTTCTCAACAGATTAGTTTCGTATATATCTTGAGGCCCTATAACTGTTTTATATTTTTTAGTTTTGGAGAGACAGACTTAATAAGAGATGACACAGGTTCATCACTTCCAGCGATATTCTAATACTTTTCTCTAAATATTTTCTCTAAGCATTGCTATTTTCTTTCAATACTGGTTTCCTCAAAAAGAGCCCCAACACATCCCAAATCTAATCACAGTGGAACTGGAATACTTCAGCTGAAGCCAGAACTATAATGCTCCAAAATATTATAATGTTAAGAATGGTTACAGCTGAAATCTAAAGTGAGTTAGAAGTAAAGCTAATTAAAAAAAAAAAAAAAAAAAAAGACTGCTTTCATTATTTATAGAGCTGAAGTTTTTCTGAACCTAGATTCTGCTTGAAAGAGGACTATTTTGGGAAGTTTGAACAGGAACAATTTGGTGCAATGGAATTGCTTTGTTTATAGCTTTTATATTTATAAACAAAGGTGTATTTTTTAATGTGTAGAATAAAGCATCCCAAGAAGAGGAACTGGAAACCTGAAACCTGGAATGGATATAATCCATTAGACTCAATGGGAAAAAAAATCCAGTTTGGTTTAGCCAAATCATACAGAATTAAATTGCATACCTTGACTCTGTGTGTATTAGCTGACACATTACTGAGAATCCTGGGTCTCATTTGGTGTCCAGCAGATGGATTTGATGTTGAACTAATGAATGAGGAAAAGCTACACTAGGAGCAGTAGCACAACAGTAAGTGTAGTCCTCCTTTTTCATTTGCTATGCAGAGAATGTGTGAATATGTATTATTGCGTTGAAGACTGTATTGCAATTGTACCTCATTGGCATGAAGTGGTAGAGATAAGAGCTGGGGCAGTGGACCTCTGCACTCCCCACTTTGCCATCCTATTTTTCTGCCAGTGAATCTGAGCACTTGGCTATCAGCATTGTTTTGTCAGCTTTGCTGGTGCTATGTCAGAGTTACATCAGTGAACAATCTACCCAACAGCCTCATTAAAGATCAATACTATGTGAATCATCTTGTGTCATGCTTCTATTTAGCCCTCGTGCCTTACCTGCCCTGGCATGGGGTATTGCACCTAACTGGAGGGGCCAGTCTGAATTCCTTTTATCTATGAGAATTGTTACTTAGTTTGATTTAGGAATTAATCAAGCTTTGCCATGATTAAGCTAGACATTCAATCAAGCCTGTGTCTTAATTTTGAAGCATGTGAGTGATCCTGTTGAAGTGAGAGTTTAACACGTACTTAAATACCTGCCTAGACAGGGCTTGTAATTAAAGATCTAGAACGATATAATGGAATGACTTCTGACTTCATGACTGATACTAGAATTGCATCAGATTGCAAATTCAGCTAGACTAAAAATGCAATTATGCACTGCCACATGCCTAGGAGAGCTCTTATTTTAAACCTATATGTGGTCCTTCCACTTCTTCCTTCCATTCTACAGAGGAATAAGAGCTGTTTAATTTGATCTCACTAAACAGTGTCACAAGTACACTGCCTGTGCTCTTTTTAGCATGCTAGACTTCTTGATAGAACTGTTTGTCCTTGTAATGACTTTTCCACCTTTGACTTATGCCAAAGAAGGAAAATTATTAATGATTATTTGTTCAAACAGAAGGAACACATCAAAAGGAGTTTGAGCTATGCTGTGAGGATGTTGGATTTGCCACAGGATTTAAATGAATGCCTAATATAAATAAAACTTAATATTCAGAGTTCACCCTATTTTGGAGCAGCAGAAGCACATCATTAAAAGAATTTCTGACATGTCAGTGAGCAATGAACTACCATGCAGTGCAGCACTATATAGACATAACAAGCAACTCCCCGCTGGTGTATAATATGTGGCACATGGAGCATGATACATAGAATGAGACAAGTAATAGCTCCTTAGGGGATAGGATACTTCAAGCCTAATCCTGAGGTGGTGTAAGTGGCATGTATCTCCACTGAAAGAACTGGAGCTCAAATGATTTACAGCAGTATGGGTGCCAACTTTTTCTCATTAATGAACAGAGATTATGTTCTCTCTACTGTACCTTTTATTTTCCACCTTAATAAATTTACTTCATTGGCAATGTTAAGATTTCTTCACTGCTAGCCATCTGCTCCTTAGGATCATCTTTCCAATTAGACTGGTGCTCTACCATTCTGCTCACCAGTCTTCTGTGCTGAAACTTGACAAGCCTTTAACTGGGAATGTATTTTGACAGTGTTTTCCAGCTGGTGGTCCTCAAACTTGTCAGGGAACTGCAGAAAATCACTACCTGTTCAGAAAGTTTAAATTTACTGTAGAGGGGTATGTACTTTCAATGGAAAAATAGAGAGATTGCAAATTGATAGGGGTTTAATACCAGCGTCCTAGTGATTGACATTTGCATTGTGAATGGGATGACAGAAATGCATGACAAGAGGGTGGGAAACATGCATAATCTGACACAGCAGTGGTCCAGATTTTGTAATGAGAAACTGTACCACCATGAGCACAGCCAGCCAGTGGAGCAAGCTGTTCAGAGAAGTTGTGTCATCCCCATCCTCGAGAATTTCAGAACACAACTGGACAATACACTGAGCACCCAGGTCTGATCCCATGGAGATGCTGTATGAGTAGGAGGTTGGAGTAGAGATCTCCTGTGGTCCCTTCCAATCTAGGTTATCCCATGTTCCCATGACCCTCACTGGGATTCCTTTCATGCTGTTTTTAACATTTTGATGATATTTCTGTGTTCAAAAACACAGCTAAGTAAACAGATGCTATAGATAGATAGACAGATAGATATACATACATATTTTATTAATTTCTGTTAACAAGGGCACACTGGTACAGACCTTTCAGCTCCTTGGTGTGTTGGCTGCTCTGACCTCAACAGTAAATTTTGTTGAAGCATTTATTATTGTAATTTTATTAATGTTATGTTGCCTACCTGCTAGAGACATTGGAGCTGAACCTGAGTTACACTGTTGGTGCCTGTTGCCACTTATTGTGCCCAGTTTGCATATTTGACCAAAAAAGAAATAGATACTATTTAATGTAAATTTTATTTGAATAATTAAAAAAAAATTTAAAAACACAAATGGAAATAATTGATTTGACATGTCCCAACACCCCCTGGAAGTTACAGTAATTAGCTACAAGCAAGTACTAGGTTAGCAGATACAATTTTCAGTAGATGTTCTTTCCTTAACTGAGACTCCTACATTGCCTCTGCATGCATCTACTGTTATTGCTTAGCTGATGTGTTTACAACCAATGCAATGTTTGCAAAATCACAATTAAATGCAGAACATATGCGATTGTTGTGTATGTGGCATCTCTGAGAAGGCATTTATGAATGGGTGTTTTTGTCCCAGTCATGGGGTTATTCTAGTGCAATGGAAGACACCCAGATAAACAACTGTTTGCAAAATTGTGGCTCTAGGCAGTGCCAGCCCACAAGAGAATTTTTGAACCTGCCTGTATAGTCCACGACAAGGGAGTAGTGGCAGGCAGAAGGGTTACCAGAGTTCGCCAAAGGCCTGCAGAAAGCAAGGATTACTCAATTCCTACAGAGCTTTGGCTGCCAAATGAACAGGAGCACATTGTAGGATAAATAGCTGTTATCTGCATTTAGAGAATGCCTTCCAAGTGAGATGGAAGGTGTTCTGCCTTACAGGATTATCTGGCTGTTCATCCTGTCATGTGAAACAGCCATCCCCTGGTTGTTATAAAACATGGGCTGTCAACATAAGGGCCCAGGATGGTTCCATAAAGTCACAGGCACCATTTCTATGGTTTTATAGAAGAAGGCAGAGATATTAATCAACACATTTATTCATTTAGGTCACATAGCATTTGGGTTCACAGATACAGGAGTTGTTTGGAAAAAAATTAAAAATTTCTGATTCTAACCAAATCCAATTTGCAAGGTTGTACACAAAATTTCTGTTGCTCTCTACTCTGAAATTTTCTTTATGGCTATTTATGGCTAAAATAATCACAGAGATTGAGATTCTGACATGGTTTCTCTCCTCTTCTTGACTCTATCCTAATACAAACAAGACATGATGGGTGTTCCTGGGAATAAACAATGCTAAATCGAACCTTATGGGAAGTAACAGTTTACCAAAGTTGATGACAAATATTTGACTTCTGGCTCAGGTGTTCAGTTAGTGTGTACTTGAATAGATTCTTTGGTCCTGCATGTTTTCATTTCTAATTTTTGTGGGGGTGGAGCATGATCAATGGTAGCAGAGAAGATAATGATGTAATGATGGCATCCACAAAAGCATCAACATGACTCACCCACATGTCTTTATCTATAGTTATTATACATGTTTGTTGCTTTAGAATGTACCTTACCCTTTACTTTTATTCTCCATGTTGCCCTAGCCTGTTGCTATTTTTTTAAACCTTTATTTGAGAAGAGGCCAGGAAAAAATAAGAATTTAGATGTCTTGAGTTTAACTTGTCATTTGGGTGAAAAATATCTCACAGATGGGGTTTTAGGTAACTCCTGGCAGTTTGACTCTATTCAGTGAATGTTTCTTACTGGTTTAGTCTGAGGCAGGAAAGGCAAAAACCTTTGCCACTTTTCTGTGCTTTAGCACTTCAGTAACCAAAGCTCAGCAGATTTTGCCACTTCCTCTTTTACCAGGCCACCACATGTCCTTACATAGGTCACACCATGCAACCCAGCAAGCTCTGCTGCTTTCCATCAAGCAAGGGATAATACTTCCTTATTCTTCCATTTCCACTTCCTAATGCTTTCCACATGTAACCCGCTGCAAAAAGACTGGTACAACTCTTGCTGCATACTCTTGTTACAGATAAAGAAAGCCCTCTGTCTAAGCACCTATTACTCCACCACAACTTTTTTACTGCTGTTGACTTAAAAGGCAAATTAACTGTAGAGTGACTTGGGCCGCTTTTCCTACTCATTTATTCTGGTGTTTTCTTGGTTGACTGTGCTCTGAACAGGACATTTGGCTCAAGAACTCTAGAGGTCCTTTCCAACCTGAATTATTCCCTTATTCTATGATTAAGAGATGTCACTGAAAGATGTCATCACATTTCAACAGATAATCTTCCTTTTATGCTTCCACTCCTTAGTGGTATGTAATTGCTAATATAAGTAAAAGAGTGTAATGGCAAGCATGGAAATCAGAATGCTTTGTCCTGAATAATAGTGTCATGGGTGAGTTGGCTGTTATTTTTTTACTGTGGAGTATTCTGTGTTTTCAATTATATTATGTCTACTGTGGAAAACCATTTCTTGGGGAAGTATTTAGGGGTTCCTGATAGTTCCAGTTCTGATACCACTAGAGCTTAGAAGGTTGACAGGCTCTTACTGCCTTTGAATCTTTGCATTTGCCAAGGGAGAATATTCCTTTTTCTTCCACCTTTTGCATATGGTGTAATCACAGGGAGCTGAAGCGCATTTTATCTGACGGCACAGCTTGTTGCAAGTTTTAGACACTAAATCATTTATTTGGAGTTATATTCCCCCTTAATTGTAGGTAATAAGGACACAACTGGCATTCTTAAGAGGATGAGATCCTACGTCTAATCAAGGATGTTGGTGAGGCTTTTACATGAGATCACTAATGTCCTCTATAAGTGCCGTAACTCACATTGTTTCTGCTAAAAAGGGAAACCTAGGATCAATTTTATGCAAATGGTTAACCAAAAAGTCAAGAAAATGCTTTTCTCAAAGCTGTTCTCCTTTTGGTAATACTTATTTAATATTAAAGTAATGCAAGTACCAAATAAAACTAATGTCAATAGGTCAACACCAGCACTGCCTGGGAATAAAAATTCTCTCCAGCATTCAGCTATTCCATGAACACATCATATAAATCCCAGGAAGGAATTCAAGGAAGAATCTGGTGACTTCAAAATACTGACTGAAGTATTTTACCAAAGGCAGTCAAATTAAAGGGTCAAATAAGGAAACCAGTATAAAGGATGTGCCTGAACTGCTGCATTAGAGTAAGTGTAAAACCTCTTAGTAAGCTGTGTGGTCTCCTACAAATTCCCTCACTGTTTTTTTCCATAGCTCAGGCTATCACTGATGCTCTGACAAACGAATTTTGGCAGCTCTTAGATGGCAGTTTATAGCTTAATGATTTTTACTTTTTCAGAGAATAGAGAGCATTTTGAATAGAGAACTTTATTGAGTACCTGTATGAGGCTGTTTAGGACTGTAGAGTTTCTCCTCTTTATGGATTTTTTTATACTACTTAGATGTGTACAGGACAAGTTATATTTTTATACCTCTTATGTTTCCTTTGGAAATTTGAAAACTAAAAGAGGTTGTGAAGGAGGTCATGCTCGAGATCCACCACAACAGTGATTTGTCTGCAGTTATAATGAGGCATTTTCAGTTTGTCGGTGTCACCACCTCTGCACAGAATAAAGCCCTCAATCCCTGTTCAGCCTGAATATAAAAAGTACAAAAGTTAGCTTTCTGATAAAGTGCTCTCCCTCTCCTCCAGATTTCTGTGACTGCATCATGCCTGACATGTTACTGGCTTGGGAACAGTTCAGCCACAAACTGTCAAAAGGAGGAGACAGCAAAGATCCAGCTGCTTGGCACTTAAGTTTCAAGATGCAAAAGTACAAATACCTTATAGGCAGATAGCACAATTCTCTTACAGAGAAGGAGCTGGTTCTGCACTCGAGGGAGTCAGAAATTTGCTCAATATTGCTTCTTGTCTGCAATCTCCCTATTCACTCTCTTCAGGTTTAACGAGGGGCAGACACATTTGCTTGTTGATGGTGCAGTTTCCAGTTTCTGAGGTAGTAAGTCTGAAGGTCTGGGAATTCCACTCAAGCCCTTATCCTTGATCTTCAATACCTCTGCCTTGTGTACCTGCCCCTAACCCTCAGTGGTCCTCCAGACCTCCAGAGTAGCAGGCTGGCCGTTCACAAGATGTTTTCCGCTTAGCAGGGTCAGCATCTGCACAACGAAAAAATCCACACCCTTCTCCCCTTCCTTACTGTGGATGTGTAAATACCAAGTCAGTCTACTTTTTTGAGAAAGCAGTGTGAACGCATGGGCCGATGACACTATTCTGCTTGCCATCTAGACTACTCTGCAGCCTTTATATTTAGGGACTTAGACCACAAAACAATCAGCTCATCTTCAAAGTTCCATCCTAGTAGAAATAAGCAGATGGGTAGCCAGTGGTTTAGTATTAGCTGGATTTTATTAGGAAATTAGACTTAAACTACTCAAAGTTTAATTAAGAACTGCATTACCCTGCACATTTTTTTACCTCATGTCACACTGCTGTAGGATGGCAAAAGCACCAGAGAAATAGATGAAAATAGATAGAAATAGAAAAATTGTTTGTCAAATCACAAATCCCAACTACTTTTTCTCTTTAATTGTCCCATATAATCAGAAAACTGACTAGTTGTATTTATCTACAGCTCTCTGGTCTGGTCAGGGGGGAACATTTGACTATCCTCCAAAAAGGAGAAATATCCTCCAAAAAGATTGAGCTGGTGGTACTTTCACTTTATCTGCATTGTGTCATATATTTGGACCATTGCAGAGATGAAGGCAAGCAGTATTGCTCTTCCCTGGCTACCTCTGATGATCTGCATGGCCACAGGGAACAAAATATCAGTGAAAGGCCCATCCAAAAGATGAACAATTCCAACATGGTAATCGATAGGATTTGGGTTTCTTTGAGACACAGAGAGTTTGAAAAATAGTTTCTGGATTTGTTTTAGCCTCCATTTATATATTTAAAATAGGAAGAGATTTATATTAAAAATCTAACTCACTAAACATGTGAGATTTCAGAGATGTTCTTTCTTTCTCTCCCATTTTGGGATTCAAACTGGGAAAATCAGATCAAAACCAGGACAGACATCTCCTGAGTACACTTATTAAGACTAAAATGAAATTCAAGTAATAATAATGTGGGAATTGAAAGATATTGTCAGGTTTTGCATTTGCAAAGTATAAAAGTGCTAACAAAGCAGAGAATCCATAGCAAGAGTGCATGTTGATTACCTGGATGAAAATCCACATCCCAGATTATAATCTAGATCTTTTTGAAAACTTCTGGAAGTCATTGACATCCTGCACAATTCTGGCAGGAAGCCAAAGATCAGTGGTAGCATGAGAAATTCTGTTAGATGGGAAAGGAAATGGAAATGGAACTAGCAAGGCTGAACATTATTTTCTCCTTAACTACTTTTTGAAGAGTTCATCATAGACTCTGGAATCATGTTATGTTCTTTAGATAACATTTAATCTTAGACCTTTCCTTTCCAAGACTCCATGCAAGGGGCACATTGTGGAGACCTTGTTATGTTCATCTAAGTCTCGAACACTGTAAAAATTGCTTGTAGGTGTACTTAGGAAACAAAAGATTCAAAAGTGCTGAAATCCAGGGCATTCTAGTAACTAATTTTTGTAATTCTTGTAACTAAAATTTGACTAAGGGTGGGTTAACTGCTTGTGCTTGTTTATGAGATGGTTTTCCAAATAGATATAAAATGTGATGCTGACCCCTTTCAATCCTATTTCTTGAATCAAAATAATTATTTCCAGAAGTAGCACAATTAATAAATCCTAATTTCTTCAGATTTACATCTTATAATTGCTTGATTTTTTTGTTGTATCCAAGCTGTTTTGTCAGCTCACTCCTTAGTAGACACCAGTAAATAGACTACAGAGTGAGTTTTCCTGGTTAGTTAAGTACAGGTTTGATTAGAGCTCTCCACTGGATAGGCAAGCAGCAGAATCTCTCTCCCATGTGCATGTTTTGCTGGTGTTTTGTGCAGCCTTTTCATTAGTGAGCATGTTGATAGCTCAGAGTCACTCTGCCAGCCATTCTCTTGTTTTCCTAAAATATGGACCAAATCTCTATCTTCATGATTTGATTCTCTGTCAAATTTGACTGTAATTGGACCATGGGTTCAGAAGCTTTTAAAGGAAACACACACTTCTGCAGCAGAAGATTGCTAAAACTCTTGTTTCCCATAGGAGACCACCAGGATACACAGACAAACATAGACATACATGGGAAAAGGATTTTCTACTCCAAAGTGGGATACTTTGCATTTGGGCACACTTCCAGCTTCAGTCAGGGATTTCATTGTCTTTCCAGGGCTCCAGGTCTATACCTTGATCTGTCCTTGCAAACTCAGCACTGTGCTCTGGACGTGAGTGCTGTTAAAAGTCACCTGTCCTGTCCCCGCCATTTTGCACACCTGCCTGCAGTCTCTTTGGTCAGAATTCTGCTCCTGCTTCCAAGAAGGAAACTCTTAGGAATCTTCAGTATCTCTGGGTATATAAAATATCTTCAGGCGGAACAGGAACACCAGACTCAGTCTGCAGGCAGCCTCCTCATGCAGTCATTGTGCTCACACAGCAGGTGTGCTGTCAGAGATATTGAGCAAGAGTACAAGGGCAGGGAAGGGCATCGTGAGAGTATTTGGTTGTAATAAGAGTACAGATAAATTTTTAGTGGATGATATCTTTTTAGCCCACATGTGAATGAATATTTACACCCTCAAAATTGTTATATCCTTCATTCATTTCTTAGTTCAGGTTGAATAGATGATGTAGCTGGGAGAAAGCCTATATGGAGAGAAGAACTAGCGACCTCTTTTACAGGTAGGTGCCAGGAACTCCTCATCTGTATTTGTACGACTCACCATTCCTGTCTTCTGCTCCTCATAAACATAGATAATGATGGGTACAGCACATATCTTATTGGAATTCCTATGGAGAGCAATTAAAACTTTGAAGATGCAAATGTTTAACATTGTTTATAGTCCACTTGGAAACAGGAAATGCCAGAAATTACATAAGCTCTCTAGATATTAATAAATCCATGTAAGCATCTACTTCTCTTCTTAATTATTTGGCAGTACCTTGCACAGAGGTACTTATCAGAGCATAAGGCTCTGATTCTGAGTGCTAATCAATGGGGACTGCCTGATTATAAATGACACTGAATGATAATCTGAACTGTTGGCATTTGTTGTGTGTCCTCAGCCAGGGCTGTAGTTCCCCATCTCCTTGGCATTTTTCTCATAGTATGGGAATAGGGAGGAGGACTCTTTCTCTGAACATTGTGTTTGTTATTTCCTTATTTTATCCTCTAAGGAAAAATAAATATAATCCAGAACAAGTGTGCATTTTGTATCAAGGGAGAACATCAAAAGGCAGCAGCAAAATGAACATTTTGCTGCAATTCTCACAACAAAGGAAAAGATATGCTGATGTTTGTCTGATGATGGGGCATTGTCATGGGGAGAAGAATTTAAAAAAATGTGATACAAAAACTGTAGGAATTGATGAATGTTTGCCAGGACTGGATGAAGTTTACCTGGGATTTCTTACAGGACCAAGGAATAAAATAGCTATACTGGTGACAAAAATTATGCTTTTTATTGTTCAGAACCTATTGTTTAGCTGCTTGGCTGGAGAGTCACCCACGCTATATTGTTTTTCTGAGAAAAACAGTCTGAAGGAAATACTCTGAAACAATTTAGAGGAGAATTACATAGTTTTGTGATGTGAACAGTATAATAGGGATTGAAATAGTCCTGCCTTTTTAAATTCTGCTTTTGAAATTAAATTTTTAGGTAAACTAGTGGAGCAGATTCTTGGCTACTAGGTTCCTAACTAATATAAAAGAGCAGAGTCCCCTGACTTCAGTGGTGTGAGGCCAAACTAGGAGATGAAACAAACCATTCATGATAAAGAAGTAACGTTTTCTAAATATTTCTAAATTTAAGGGCCTTGTTAGAAGCTATTAAGAAAGCCTGAAATCCACAGGCAGAGGAAGTTTTGAGGAAGATTAAAAATTGATTCCTAGTTAGAAAATAAAATCTCTTTCTCTGTAAAGCAGCAAAACCTGCTGAAAACACAGATTTAAGGTAACTTGTACTAGGGGAGACTACAAAAATTCTAGGAAAACGATGATATTATATGATATGATGAATAGAATAGAATAGAATAGAATAGAATAGAATAGAATAGAATAGAATATTGCTTCCCCTTCCTACTGCTGAATGCACACTCCTGCACTTTTCTCTTGTGCTGACACAGGCAGTGACATAGCCTTTATGAGCTGACTTGGCTCATTATAAAAAGAGAAAACTACTTCAGCAGCAAATCGAAAATACAAATGGAGTAGACAAGCTCTGACTAAGGCTAGAAGGAAAGTGATCACAAGCAGCAATAAAGGCAACCTATACATTACCACTGGCTTTAAGAAGTAATGGGATAGTTCGCAGAAGAAACCTTCTGTGAAGACATCTTTTGTTGATGCAAAGTGAGAGAGGAGTGATGTGGGGAATTTTCTGCAAGAGTCACACCTGCAGATATAAATTATTGCACAAGATACCTGGCTGACATCTACCAGATTGTAAGACATAGGTTAAGCTGTGGGTGACTACTAGAAGTGCCAATGGCCTCCAAGCTCCTCCTTTGCTTTGATGGAGCCTAGATTTTCCTGTTGGTTTGTACATTCAAACTGCTTCAGAACTGCAGTTTATTATGTGCTTATGGTTTGTAGTATTAGCAATTATCAGAATACAGCCACAGCCAATCCCAAGCAGATGGTAGCTGTATTTAATCACAGCAAGTAAAAACCATCACAGGTACACACAGCTCTGACCACACAAATCCCAAGTCTCACGCACAACTGGGGAAGGTCACACTTTTATTTTAAACAAAGCTTTCATAACATATATGTTCTTCAAGTCGACATGGAGCCCTTGACCCTGGTTTTTGAATGTAAATCAATGACAAGTGAATGCTTACGTTCAAAGTAAGGCTGACCCAGAACTGCTTGTTGATCAGCAGGCAGGTAAGAAACAAATACCACTGCTGGTTGTTGGTTTTTTTTTTTGTGGGATGAGGATTTTGCAAGACCTGAAAGAGTTATAGACAGTGCTGTCATTCTCCAAATACAACATTGGTCAAACCAGCAAGTGTCACAGGTTGAAAGCCCCATCCTTTCCTAGGCACTGAAAGATTAGCCCAGTAGCCAACAGGGATGTAGAGCTGTTAGCTTCTGTCGTGCCTCATGCCAAGGGTCATACTGTTTACAAATATTAAACAAAAGCAAAATAATTAACGAACTAAAGAGATGCCTACTTTCTGATGTTGTCCTACCCTTTCAGGATCACAAGACTATTCATTATAACAAATATGTTGTTCAAAATCTCAGTTCTCTCACCTTAAGTTCTTCCAGAGAATAGTAGACACCTAACTTTTTGCATTTGCCTGGAAAATTAAGAGTTGACAACATTACTGAAGCTGAAGAAAAGGAAATGGACTCCATGACCAATTAGAAATGATTGTAAGTTTTAAATTTGTTTTTAAAAAATCTTGTGGTGATAGCTTAACTCTTTGATTTTTTTTTTCTCTTTCTTAACTTTGCCACTCTGTGTTCATGATATACATAGAACATTGAGTAAATCTCTGGTGTCCAGGACCTGAAGCTGAAAAAATTAACAAAAGCAGTCTGATTTCCAGATGTGAGTATGTACATTTCCAAAGGAGACTAGTGACAGTTACCATGCAATCATCTGCTTTGGAAACCTGTCCTACATAAAAAGTTTTTTAAAAGGACTTTATATTTTCACAGTATTTATATCTTGATACTTAAACACAAAAATCAGATATGTTTATACAACCTTCAGTGTCTTTAAATACAGTATTTGGGTCACTAGCTCCTCTCAGCCAATAAAGCACTGTCCAAATTTGTCAAGTTAGAAACACAATTTGTTAAAAAATGCTTGCTGGTTAAAATGTCTTACACTTAAAAATTATAATAAAAGTTTAAAACCCCCCCAAGGGGGGGGGGAACATTTAAAAGGTTTGAAAATTTGGTCAATCATCTCATCTGATAACTAATGTACAAGAAAGACGGAGAAAGCATGGCAGCTGGATTTGCTTTCTGCATTTTGTAAATTAAATATGAGTGGTATCAGCCACATCCTGGATTAAACAAGGAGTACAAGAGATTAAACTAAACTTTTTTTCCAACATTTGTACAGCCTGAGAAAAGTGAGTGTCCCTACCATTGTAGATAGTGTTTCCCCTGTCAAAAGACAGATTATTGAAAGTTTGAAAGTTAATAACTGAGGTGACAAGTATTTGTTTTCTTTAGTGTAGTGTTTTGGTTTTTTGGTAGTAGCTTCTTTGTAAAGAAATGGATTCAACACCAGAGGTGACTAAGGCAGCATTCGTATCAAAGTGTAGTGATAATTTCCTCCCAGTTTAACTGAGAAGATGACAGCTGTCTTATGTTGGGACAAAGCTGGGCGTGAGGAATTGTTCACAGCAAAGAGCTGTAGACACAGATCAGTAGCTTCCAATAACCCACAGGACAATATTCTTTCAGTTCACTTCATGTGTTACTCAAAACATAGTTCACAAAGTAGCATTGTGTTGTGAGTTGTTTTGAAAACAAGAACAACCAGACAAGGCCCAGCTTTGGAACACTATTAGCAAAATGGGTGATACTTTATTTGGAAAGCTGTGTCTAGTACCATGTCCAGTTTTACATGGAATTATAGCAGTGTAAGCCATTCTCCATTTTATTGAACTAAGGTACCATGACTAGGTTAACATTTCACTGAAGCACAGTACAAGATAAATTAAAAAGCTTATAAAAAATGAGGGAATAACCAAACTTTCAGGAACAAAGAGCCATGACTTGAGAAGTAAGAACAAGAAAGGAAATCAAACTACAAAGCCAAAGAAGGGAACTTTGTATTGGCCTTAGTCATTAATATTGTAATACCCACCATATGATTGCCTCTTGCTCGCCCAAGCCTCTTCCTTACAGAGTACATGCAGTAAAATAAGTGTGCAGTGCACCTTTTAGCAGGGACGAGAGAATGAAAGGTCAGTGACTATGGTTTCAGGTTGCTATGTATATGGGAAATGCCAATATTTCGCTGTTCGAAGCATATAAAACTGGAAGTGTGCCAGCTTTGTGGATTTACCACCCAGCACCCGTCTCTGCACAGAGATGAAATAAATATCTTGACTGTGTGTGTGGATCAGCTTCTAGTGCACCATGTGAAAAAACCCATATTTGGGACAACAGTATGAATATTTGGTAGTGCAGTGTGTACATGTCACATGAGGGTCACGCTGCATCACCCCTAAGTTCTTGAAGCAATTCGTTTAAATTTCATTAGATGAATTAATGGACATCCATCATGGACTATTAAACACAAAAGTGAGGATACAGGTTATTCTTAAACCTCAAACCATTGCAAGATGGCATGATATCAGCAAACATATTTCTATGAATGCCCTGGTTTTGTATTTTTTTTTATAAACCCATGTCTTTGGCTACTGTCTGAGACAAGATACTGAATTATTGGACATTGTCTGATATATCTTATATTTGTAGCTGTACCTAGAAGTTAGCATATGACACAGTTGGATTGTTGTTGACATCTCACATCTTTTGTAATGGTACAGTTTTCATTATGGGTTCTGTAGACAACTTCTTTGAATCCATTGTGATCTTCTGGCACATTGCTTGTTCTTCTGCTCTTTCCAGAAAAGTTGCACATATGGAAGATCTAGTCCACTTTCTCTTTGTACCAAAGTATTTTAATATCTAGCAATTTTTACTGATTGTCCTTTGAAATAGACAGTAGTTCAGGTTTATCCTTTACTGTTTGTCTCTGTGATATTATACTTGTACTGTGTTGGGGATATTTGTGGCCAGGTAACACTCTGAATGGAGCTTTCACCTAGTACTGGCAAAAATAATTGTGGTCACCAAGAAGAAAATGGAAAACTGTTTCAAATCTGGGTTGAGTTTGAGGAAATGTTTTTGGCTAGAAAAATAATAGCAAATGTTGCAACTGCTACTTTGTATTTCAACACAAATTTGCTAATTTACCAACATGTCTTTTGGTTTGGATTGAACTAGTGGGATTATTTCCTAAGGTTTTGGTGTGACCATTGAATAAAAAGTTCACTACTTGTTTTCCGTGATTTAGAAGAAGGAGGTCTAGTTTCTATCTCTACCAGTACTTTCAGTGATATCTTGAACACTTCTTTCCATAGTCAAGACTCTTTTTATAAAATGAAGGCAGTATTTACAGTCTCTTTTACAAAATGTTTTATGTGGATGAAGAACACTGTAGGAGATCTAGATTACATGTAGTCATCAAAGGTAAAATAGGACTCTGGTGAGCGGAAGTCAGATTTCACTCGTACTGTTTTTCTGAAGATATTTACAGCTCTTTTGATAGAGAAAACTTTAGAGACCAGTGAACCAAATAGAATAGAAAATCACAGAAACCAGAAACACTGGTAAAGTGCACATTATTAGCTACAGTCCTGCTGGGTATATCTCTGCTCATATTGTTAATCACTACTTCATTAATCATCCTTCAGAAAAGTAAAAATAAATCACAGAAATATTGCAATTCTACTTTTTCTTTGATGTTTTGATGGAAATTGATTTGATGTAGAGTTAATAATGTGCTCTCCACTTCCCAGGGAACAGCCCTGCACATCAGAGCAGGGTCTGTCTCTCTAGACTGACTCTTTCATTCAGACCAACTTCACACTCCTCACTGCAGACCAGTACATGGACCTTATTGTGCTTTATGTTACAGGTGTAGTCTGTAAATCCCCACATAAGAAACACTTCCTCCTGTAGGAGCTGTATATTGGTAGGAATTATTACTGCAGTGTGTGCTGTCAGTAGTACAGGCCTAGGCAGATTTCAAGTTCAGCCATCAAGCCAGTGGGGATCTTCTGGCTTTAGAGAATTACCCTAAACCCTTCTTTCTACTTTCTTTTTTTTTTT
>VZTJ01000242.1:35989-112965 GCA_013397795.1 Orthonyx spaldingii
TTTTTCCTTTCCCCTACCCTTACGGAGACCCTGACATCCCTGAGCTTTAGGTCAATGGAGTCCAAGAGTTTATCCCAGGGAAGTATCACTTGGTGCTTGCCCTCATTTTACGTTTAACCTTGGGTCTGCTAATGCCCTCCGGACACCAAGTGAGATGAAGCTCTGATCTTACTGGTGCAACCCTCGTTATGTGTTTCTATTAACACACAGACTTGGAGGTCTTCAAAGTTCTGATCTGAACTGACTGGCACAAGGGCAAACTAAGAGTTACATTTTATTTACTTGTCACCAAAACAAACCATATTCTGAACAGACCAATACACTAGGTCATTCTACACTAAAGCTACAGCTAGCAGAACCAGAAGACTACAGGCATCAAAACCTTGACAGTAGCAGCTGCAGTTTCATCTCAGTATGTACCACGTCAATAAGTGCAGAAATACAGTATCAAAAGAAAACTACTAATAAAAAATATGCTTCGAGTCTTACTTCTTCCATTTTGCTCCAGCAAACAAGCCCCAGAGTAAAATGGGAGACCAAGTTCCCCTTTTTTTCCTGCATACGATTGAGGTAAGACCTGATATTGTCTTATTCAGGATACGGTTTAAGCTCTGAGACTTCCATTTCCTCTTCAAGCAGTTTCTACAGCACAACACATAGCTCAGTGTTCCACTGACTTTATTACAAAAGCATTTGAGTTTACTGGTAAAGTTCAGTACTAAGATAAGCTTGATGAAGTGTCGAATCAGTTGATAAAGGGAAGAGTTATTGGCTGTGCATCCTTGCTAGCAGCATCCAGCTCCCGGCCTTCAGTTCAAGTGATGTGGAGTTATATTCACAGTTACTGAGAATTGTAGACCAGGGGGATTATAGCCACACTGCACTGGTGCAGCGCCCTGTGGGCATAAGGTAGATACTGCTTTCAGTGGCGGTCAGTGTTTTTCCAGACTGGCAGCACAGTATTTTCTTACGTGCCACAGAAATGGTGTGCTGCATGCCTTAGGCTGTAGCAAAAGTGCATGTCCATCTGTTTTGAACGTGCAAAACCTTCTCAGATATCACTAAAAGATTACATATGGAAGACCTGATGCTGTCTTATCCAGACCGGCTTTTGAACAGAGTGAGCTACCTTTAAAATTACACTTAGGTCTTATATAAGAGGGAGTTAGTTTTCTGTCTCGAGGGGAAAAAAAACCCAGAAAAAAATCCCCAACAACAAAACCAGCTAATCAAAGGAAAAAACTCTGCACAAGACCAAAACAAAACAAATCCAAACCCTAAAGGATTACATAAATTAACATTTATTTAATAGAGACATCAAGGAATCAGGAAAAGGAACTGGCTAGGAAGCTGAGCAAATCAGCATAGATCTGTACCAGCAGATATTTATCCCAGACATCTTTCCGGAAAGAGGAAATAAGGGAAGTAGAAATAACAGTTACTAGATGAATAGACTTTTCCAGGGAATGATTTGTAAATAGAAAAATATTGCAATCATTCACATAAATATAAGCTGAAAGCAAGGGGAACCCAGCCTCCTGGCAATATGAGACACATAACAGTTTTCATGTGGTGGAGAAAGAGAAGAAACACCACCAACCATGAAGGATCAAGGAGGCAGAGTTTTCCAGGGTTGTTCACAGGCAGATGATAATACTGATCACCAGCATCTGATTAGGCCATTATAGATGGAGTCAGGATGGGTTAGCCTATGGGCCTCAAGGCAATTCAAAACTCACTGATACAGTTCTTGGCTCATTTCATGCGCTGTGTATGGGCCTGGACACCCTGCAGTTTCCACCTGTGCAATATATTACTCTCTGTTGTGCAAGAACTGCACTTAGAATGCACAGTCTGTTCAAGGACTTAAGTAGGCCACCCCTTGCTTAAAGACTTCCTGGGTAGAGGGGACCCAGAGGGGACCCAGGTTCTTTCCTTCTAATCAAGTAATCATAGTAAAATCAACTCACCTTTTAAAATGGCGCATATAGAAAAGATTAAAATTACAGGCTTTACCAAAATGACTGTCTCAAGACAGACTTATCCCCGTAAAAAGTTTGATACAGACTAAAAATTTGGATTTAATTGTAAAAGAGTAAGACCTAATTATAGTATGTCTTCAGAAGGAAGATTATTATTTTATTTTTTAATTCAGTAGCCACCATTATCTCACGGATGACCTGCAGAATGATTTATCTTTAACACATAGACATGAAATGAATATTCATCTGATCTTACTATTCTCAGTCAAATGAATAAATATGGTGATTAAAAATAATTGCTAGTTTCTGTTATTAAATAATTGTCTCTTAATAGAGGTGGTAAAATAATTAATGGTAAACTCTGTGGTGAAAAAATAGAATCAAAATACAAAATTTCTTTCCCAATATATGAGCTTCTGTTCTGTATTTTGTTATTAAAACTCTCCAGGGTTTTGTGGATAAATTCTTTATTCTCTCCACATAACATTATTTTTATAAAACTGTGAGTTTACTATTTTTTACAATTTTATTCAATACCAACTTTAATTTTTGAGTTATAAAAGCAGTTTGAATATGCAGTACTTCTAAAACTGAAAAGATGGAATAGTTGATAGGTAGTATTAAATGCAAATAATAAGGCAGTGTTTGCATTGTTCTATGTCAAACGGAAGACAGGTATTAAAATTTTGGCATATGTTCAGACTAAATGTTTGCTTTTTAGAGACAGACCACAATTTTCTTAGATCAGAAATTAAAGAATAAAAGTCATTATAGGAATATTAATGACTAACAGGTAAAAGACAAGGCTCGAAAGGAAAAAATTTTCCTAAGCTTTGTCTCTATTTGTAACGTTTTCCTCATATGAATCCATTTTTTGAATCACAAGAACCACCTCCAGTTTAGAACTTCACATAATACATCATGCCATGCATAATAATTCATGTAGGAATACTAATACTAAATCATCCTTATGGAAGATGATGTATTTTGTGATGGTTGTGATATTTTTAATTCCCCTTTTTCTTAAAGAAGCTGTAAAAATCTCATGAACCTATACTATTACTTCAAAAACTTCTGCAGAGCAGTATGCTGAAGTCCTCATGTGCTGAGTGTTCATACAGTGAAAGTTTGGGGTTGAGTATGGCCTGAAGCTGTGTCAGGAGTTTTAGGTTGTATATCAGGAAGAGGTTCTTCACCCAGAGGGTGGCTGGGCACTGCAACAGGCTCCCCAGGCAAGTGGCCACAGCACCAGCCTGACAGAGTTCAAGAAGTATTTGGACAATGGTCTCAGGCACATGATGTGACTCTTGGGGTGTCCTGTGCAGGCCCATCAGTTGGACTCCATGATCCTTGTAGGTCCCCTCCAACAGAGGAGATTCTATGATCCTGTATGCCAATCCCTCTTCAGCTTTGAGCGTGGAACCCTACACTAAAATTACTGTAAAATTGCCTGGTATTTATGGTGTCAGTATGGATTTCTAGTAATTTTGTTGTTATGGTTCATCATTATTACTCTGAAATTTTCTTTTTCTGGGTTTCACTATCAGTAGCACTACAAAATAGTTATTCTGTGCAAAACAAGGTATAACTTTAACATAGTGATGTTGCATAGAGCAGTAACAGGTTGGCCCGGTATACGAGAAGAGGCATTGACAAGGGGGTACACAGGATACAGTGTGGAGGGGTATGGGCATGGAATGGTAGGAGCTGAGACACCGACTGGTTCTGAGGGTCCCAGCCCACCAATGATCAATTAAAGAAACAGACACCTGGAGGTGGGCAAAGCTCTTTGCAGGAGTAGAAAACTGAAAAAAGTACAAGTATTTAAAGTATTTAATGCACATAAAACAAGTAAAGCATAGCAAACACTGATTTAATACGGAGTTGTTGACCAGTGAGGAAAGAATAAGGTCTGAAAGCATTTTATAAAACATGTATGTAGGGGGGAAAAAAAGGAAAACAATTAGGAAAGAGAAAACAAGATCAACATGGCAAAGGAATTTGGATGTTGATGATTTACTCCGTTGTCCTCCACATAAGTGGAAACCATCTACATTAGGACCCAGAGGAGCAAGAGAGAGCAAGTGTAACACCAGGAAAAAGACAGAAAGTAAGAACTGAATCTCAACATTTTAAACTGTATTATTATGGAGAATTTTTTCCTTATTGCATTCTTATTTTTCTTTTCTATGGTAATAATTAGACATCGATTGATAATAATTTTTTAATTAGCCTATTAAGATTTCATTTATACTATTGATAAATCCTTACTCTTATGTATAAGGCGCCTTTACTTTTTGCATGTAAGATTTTGAGCATAGCATGGGTTAGACATGCCTGCTTAACAGAATTTCACACATTGTGGCTGGAGTTACCTGTTGGTAACCTCAACTATGTAGCAAGGAAAAGCTATGTTGAGACTCCCTGTGAACTCCTGGAACTCCCAAATAAACTCCTTAGATATAGGAAGAAGATCTTTAGTCTCTTGGTGGCTGACAAATGCAACTTTGAATAGTTTGCTGTGAGAACAAAGGAGGTAATTTTACATATGCTCAATATTATAGCCATAACCTCTCCTATGACTCTTCCTGAATTCCACTATAGGGTTGTTTCCTATAAAGCATTATGAAGGAAGACTCCCTGGAACACACAGGGTACAAACCAGAATGTAAATAGGTACACTTCTCTGTGGTACTGGCTCTGTCTCTCAGAGTTTTCTCAGTTCTCCATTTAGTTGCCAGTAAATTCTGAATCCTGTTTTCCAGGTATTATGTTGGTGCATGAGTTTTTGAAGCATTGTGCAGGGTTAGTACTTTGATTTTCATTAATCAGTTTTGAGGCTAAAACACTGAATGAGAAATAACCCCAAAAATGAAAATATATCTTCGTCCTAAACATTGTTTATTAATTTTTCATAAAATGTTATATACAACTAGAAAAAGCTTGAGTACCACTGTTTCTTTTATTATTTAGGGTTACTAGTAATACAGAGAGGCTTTTAACTCTTGTGGTCTAACTTAATGGCATCTATTTCTCTGGAACAGATAAAGCACTGAAGGGATATCCATGGAGCCTTTGGGTTCTCAAGATACGCGGTTTTGTGCTCTATGTTTTGACTTGCCTTAGAGACCCTCCAAGTTCCTAAATCTTTTTCTCCTGAAACACCAGAGGTGAATTAATAGCCAGGACAAAAGAGAACTCCAAAAATGTATCTTCAGGGTCTAAGAAAACTAATTTTTGACACATTCACAGCCTTTTTTCCAACACTTCCCAGAAACATACTCACAATTGGATTTTCATAGTGTAAGGCTTGCAAAATCTATGATTAGTGTATTTCTCACAATGGAAAAATAAAAGCCTGATGATACATGTAGTCTAAACTGTCCTCACAGAACATTAGTGGGTCTGCTTACTCCCGATAGATGTGGATGAACTTACTTTAATGCCCTATATGTGTATAAAATCAGGAATCGGTTATGATATCTGTTATAATAAGCACAAATCTGTGCTAGTCAAAAATAAGGTTTTCAATTCATGTAAGATCTGAGACATGTTTTTGTTGCTTAATTGCAGAAGTTCTCCAGTAGAACGTGTGACTCCAACAAACGTGCAAATATAAATTATTTGTAAAACTAATCTATGGCATTCATGCCACCTGCTCCCTCACTCTCACCCCCATCACCCCCGCCCCCCAAGTATTCTGGAGACCATGAACAAAGCTTTGAAAGATAAAAATTACTTCTGAGGGTTAAGGACAGAAAACGTGCAGAAGCTGAGCTCACGAGCCTATTATTTTTTGCAGAAACAACATTGTTGGACTGCCGAAAGCCTCACGAGTCGTTTCTAGTGCTCCCTCTGGCTGACGCCGCGAGCTGTGACTTCAGAGAAAGCACATTTGTAACGGGAAGAGGAGGGATGACTGAAACTTAGATGAAATGAAGGGCAAAATGTGAAAGATAATGAAACCTCCTGAAAAGCCTAAGGTGTTACTTTCCTCTGGAAATAAATGATCCCAATGGGAGGTGACATTCAAATCCGCTGAAGTAGAGCCTTCTCCGGGACCAAACTTGGCCGCACCCACCTGTCTTTAATGTATGATTAATGAGCCATGGTAGACATACATCAGGTCAATGAGGCTGACACTAATAGATGGAGCTTTTTTTTTAACAAACTCCCTGAATAATGATGTGCACATGGTAAGTGCTGCAGATATTATATTTAGATAAATGCAACCAGACATGAAGAGTGATAGGAATTTGCTTTAGGGGATGACTCATTTATTCAAGAGAAGGAAATTATTATAATCTATTCTTTTTATTTAGTATTCATAGACATTCCAAGAATTATATCTGTATGTTGGGCAAACCTATTTATGTGCTTGAGACTTGTGATATAAACCAGGCACATGGTGGGGCTGAAGAGAAAAAAACAACAAATCCATAGGAACTCGTTGCTCAAGACAGCTCTGGAGTTTACAGTTAAGTGGCTCTTTTTCTGCCCACCTTGATATATAGCTAAAGGCTCTGGCCCTGTTTTGGCGTGCTTCTGTGATGGCAGCTGTGAAGGATTATGTTGGAGAAAGGAAGGTTAGTGTGCATGCTGCAATCCCATAATGCATATACATGAAATAGAAAAGTATCAAGGGACTGCAGCAGGGGCCAAACCTTCCCTTATCTTTGCTAGCAGTTACTTGGGTTTTGAATAAATTTGCTTTGTTTGGAATAAAGGGACTAACTACTCATCTCAGCATCACGACAGTGTAAGAGATATTCACAGCATTCTTTCTGTTCCGGCCTCCTGATTCCATACCAGTGATTCAAATGCTTATTTCATTACAAAACCCAGCAGCAATGGCAAGATGTACCAATGCAGCTCACAGACGAGTTGCAACAGCATGCCATCACTACCCACCCTTGGCTGACAGGCAAAGCTTTATGGCTCTTCCCTTTCCACCATTCAGCAGTGTGTAAAGGCACTCAAGGAAGCACTCAAATGTTTGGACTACTGAGTATTGTCCTTGCACCATTTAAATCAAGGGGGTTTGAAACTTGAAGGAGAGTGTTTGGCTGAGGTGAAGGCAAATATATAGGTCAAATGACTGTGGGATGCCACATATGAGTCTAGCAGGTAAAACCAGTCTCATCCTCTTCTGGAGACAGTGTGCCATGGTTGTTTGAATTTGACTCCTCTTAGCACTGTGAGTTCAGAGTCTTTGAACTACAGTTCAGCCTCAATCTCAAAATAATTAAGGCAGTGCTGTGACTGTTGCACTCTTGAACTTTTTGGAGAAAACAGCTTCTAGTTCCTAAACAAGGATCAGGCAGCTGGCTGCAGGGTGCCTTCAGTCTTTGGAATCACTCTGCCCAGCAAAGCAACTGAGTTTTCTCTAAACAGTTCCCTCCACAAATCCTGTTTAGTTTTCAAAAGGCTGTCCTTCTAGTTTGTTTGCAAAATCACACAGTGAGAAAAAAAACTCCAAAGGAAACAGCTGTTACTTTGATTTGGTAGGTCTCTGCCTTCATCAGGATTGGCATTAGAAAATGCAGTCAGTAAATTTAGGCTAAAATTCTGCCTGAGGTGAGATTAGGTGAACATTTATAGTTAAAAGCCCTTCTGTTTCTACCTGGCTTTTTGCTATCGCAAAGGAGGCACTTCAAAAGCCTTGGGCTCCTAAGTTTTGGATTTCATTGTAGAGAAGAGCCTTTAAGACACTGACAGCCTTTACAGGCAAATGAAAACCTACAAGCTGTAGTGTCAGTGAAGTCCTGTTGGTTCACTCACTGCAAAACTCCTATCAAAATTTGCTGAAAGCACTCTTAAGATGAGCATCATGAGAAGATACTGCTAGTACACTAGGGAGAACTACAGGAACACATTTGCCAGAGTATCACCATATCCAGGCTGGAGAAACATATGTGGCTCTGAGAGGAAGCACAGAGTGCTTAGGAGTTTGAAGAGGCTGATAAGCTCTTGGGGAGATTTTCCATAACACTGAAATAGCTTTTAAAATTTGCCTCTTCCATCCCTGGAAAATTCCTTACATTTGCCTCTAACATCTAGATCGCTTGTTCCAAAATGGTGCCAGTATGTTTCAGAACCCAGCTGTCCCTTGCCACCTCTAGCAGGTATTACCTTGCAAATCAGATGCCTTTTTTGGCTGTCTAATGCTGAGAACAGGATTTTGTATTTCCCTATTTTTGTGGCTCAGGGCGGGAAGATCTGATTGTGCTGTGTGGCCTCTTTCAGCACTCATAATAATGAAAGAGTTCTCCCTTGGGGTTACTTCAGTTCAGAGATATTACACAAATGCAGCACGCTGCTTTATCACCCAGCAGAATGCAGCCACTTTTCGGCTGAAATGGAGGAAGTTCTTTAACAGCAGAGCACAGAGGATACATGAGAACAGAAGACAGCTGAGTTAAGAACGAGAAATACCCTAAGTATGCACGAGAGCAGTGCATGCCTTGTGCAACAACAGCCTGCCAACAGTGGCTATAGCCAGAACCAACAGAAGTTCAACGTCAATCTATTTAAAAGCAGCTACTACCTGGGGGTTTTGCTAAGGAAGGATGAGGAAAGGCTAAGTCCATTCAGTAAAAGCAAGCACACTCAGTGCAAATGAGATCTCACGGTCTGCTGGGAAGAAATTGGAAAGATCAGACATGTAAAACGTGAGGAGTGGTTCCAGCAGAGCAGATACTTGCATGCTAGATCAATGAGAAGCATGAAAGTACAGCTGCTTCTGGTGCAGCAGGTATGTGAAGGTCAGGAAACTGGAGAATTCTCAGTGCACAGTGATCCTTTATGGAACACATTTTTGTGACTGTCTGACAGGACCTTCCGGTATAAACTGAAGATAATCTAACAGAGCAGCTGCAATTATGGTACAAATACTTCAGGGAAAAGGTAGAGACATGCTTCCTTGACTTGTTTCCTGAGTAATGCTAAAGTGGGCAGGCATCTGGAAGAAGCAAAGTCAGGGCAATAGAGACATTTTACTTAACACTGTCATCTCCTTTAGTTTGGTCACTTGCGTTCCAGTCTCTTCCTTATCTAAAGTGTCATGGTAAATGCAGATGCCTCCAAGAAACTTTTAATCAATGGGTATCATAATCCCCTTCTACACAGAACTCACTAGAGATGAGATGATTGTCTGAGCAAGCACAGACGGGGGGTAGGCTGAAGAATATGAAGTGCATGTGCTCACCAGACTCCACCTATTTGTATCAGTCAGACTCCATCTATTCATAACAAACAACATGGTGACAGTTTTGCATCTCTCCAGAATGGAACTACCCATCCTTCTTCTTTCATCAGCAGTTCACTAGGGATATGGGTTAAATCTGTCAACTAATGATGGTGAATCTGCTCCCCTGAGCTGACCAGGGTGTGGATTTGGAATCCGGTTCTCATTTTTTGAAACTATAAAAGATAAGTAATCCATGAAAATTCTGGGATAAAACAAATGACCCTTAAAGAAAAGTGCTGGCCTGTTGAGCCACTGCAAACTTGTCATGATTTTAGAGATACAGCTCTCTAAACAAAGAGAGCTGGGGTGAGAAAGCAGCAGTAGAGGGGAAAGTTATAGCTCCCCTAAGGTGAGAGGGATGCTCAATTTCATCTGCTAGTTTAATGGGGAGAAATGTTTGAAAGTAGATACTACTACAGTAGTATTGTTATACACTAGGATGGTGTGAGAGTTTAGCCCCTTTCCTCATGTTTTTATATGTACAAGAGATACAGATCCACAAGTATTTAACCAAAGCACATGTAGCAGATGCATGACTCACCCCTCTTTTGCTACAGAATTAGTTCTATGCCTGTCATGTGTCAGCCTGCTCTGTGAAACCACTTCCTTAATTTACTTTGTCTCGATGTCACGGCTTAATCACTTGGTGTTGAAACCAATCTGGGGTTACAGTAAGTCATTCACCTTATGTTTGAAAGCAGGCGGTATGCTCAGAGCAAATCAGAGGCAAATTTTCAGCCTAGCATCCATATGACTTCATCAAGAATAATGTGCTCTGTTGTGGAATACATTTACATTATGTAGGACAGATTTTTTTAACAACTCAGCACTAAAAAGCTCCAGAGAAATGAAATCGCCAGATTTCCCATGCAGCTCAATCCCCACTGAGCAGTAGGCAGCTGCGTGGTTGGGGGGGGGTATGCAAAGAGCTGCACCCTCTCTTCTCATAGTGCAGTGAGCAGAGCTCAAGAGGGCATGAGGATCTGGGCCTAAAATCTAACACTTTTATGTTGCCAGATGTGAACTGGGGCCTGTATTTCATTTCTATTCTGTGACTCTCTTGCATGCTTACCTTCCTTTCTCATGCTTTTCCAAATATTCTTCCATGACTGCCTGGCCCAGTTGTCAACATAAAGGACAGGCATGTGAGTAGATCATCCTTAAGTTCCGGGGGGCTTCCAAAAGTCAAAACAGTGGGAAAAGCCATAGCAGGAAGAGGTAAGTTTGACAGAAGGCAAAATCAGCAGTACAACACTTAAGTAGCTGCAATGAGGCATGATCCATCTTAAGGTCATGAAAACAAAGCTGTGTTTTAACTAAACATACTTAATGGAGGGTCTAATTTTAATGGGAGAGGTCAGGCCAAGCTTTTGCTCTGTAACAGGGATAACAGATCCTAACAGTAAAGTTAGACTGCAACTTTCCTGGTATCCAACTGGTAAACTTCAATTTCTAATAACTGAGATTTTCAGTAATAAACTGGATGAGATCAACTCCTCTCTTACTGGCTTTGGTAAAAATTTAACCATGCATTCAGGGAGCAAAGCAAGGTGAACACTTGGAGAAGTTTCTGTAAATCCAATTCTGAACCAGCATCCTGAAATGAAATTCTAAAATGTCTGCCATTTACCACCCTGGACTGGATTTAACATTACGTGCTCCAGTGTTAGGGAAATGGATTGTAAACACTTAGCCAGAACTTACTTTCAAATTGTTCTGTGAGGTATCTAGCACTTCTGAGGGTGCTGTAAAACGTGGTATGCTTTTAGGTATGCCATTGTCCAAATGCCTGAACAAACATGAAGGGTTTTGAAATAATACATTATTTCCTGAACAATTTGAAGATTCACATCAGCTTTATTTTTCTTCCTCTACCGAAATACACTTGCAGCCCCCCTGTGCTGTCCTCTGGGGCATCTGTGTTTTGTTTCAGCGTGTTCAAGTTGTTGGAGAGCACTTTGTTCTGCGAGGTTAAACACATTTATCTTAGTTAGGACTGGCATAGTACCTGGAACAATTGTTTCTGAGGCATCTGCAAAGAAGACTAGTAGACCCAGGAATAAGAAAAGCCAAGCGTACAGTGAATTTTCATTATATAAGAAACATGGTCATGCCAGTCTTGGAAAAATGTAGATGATCTCTCTACACTTAAAACAGAAGATGGAAGAAATTCACATAGATGTAATTGATACACAGGTTTAGAAACCTACTGTATCGAGTAATAACATAATGTTTTCTGCATGTTGTTACTGTCACCACACCTACTCAGTTTAAGACAGATAGTTAAATAAGGCAGTGGCCTAACATGCAGTCAAATGCACGTTTTGAGATGAAATCAGCCCAACAATCTCTTACAAGTTGTGTTTAAAAAAGGTGGAAGTGGTAATGTAGGATGAACCCACCACGGTTTTCACTCATACAGCTTTATGTACAGCTGTTAGCACCTACAGAATTTTTGGCACTGTATTTTTTTTAGTTATAATAATCACTATCTCCCATCTCTTGATATACTCAAAACTCAAAAAATATTAAACACAACTGTTCTTTGTACTCTGTAAACTGTAGTAACATTTGAAGCTTGCAATAGCTGCAGTGAGCTATTCACAGTTTGTAGGAACTAAATTCCAGAGGAGGGAGAAGAGATGAAGACAGACTGTGCGATGCTTCAAGCCTGTCTCTATTACAGCACCTGTGCCGTGCCATTATTGACAGTAGCCACTCTCCTCCTAATGTTTTACAAAACAAATGGCCCCTACAGCGCTGTGTTAAGGAAGAAAGCAAAAAAAGCTGGAGATTTATTAGCGTCCCTGTGGGATTTTAAGTTCCTTGTGTGGCTGTTTACAGAACAGGCAGCTGCTCAGCTGGAGCGCTCTGGTCCTGCCGCGGGCAGGATGCTGCGTCGCTCCAGTCACACCTCTGCTGGCTGGCCCTGCGACAGCACAGCAGCTGGCCCGGGGCACCCCTCTCCCCGGTTTTCGGTCCCTAACCACAGTCCCCCGGGAAGGTGCCTAGGACTGTGAAGTCTAGCACCTAAGATGCTGTTTACATACATAATCATATATACACACACTCTTATATGTATATGAGAGTTGATGACTCTTTTTCACATGCTGGAAACTAACACGGAGGTCAGAGCCTGTCTGGGTTGGCAGCAGCATGAATTACCCGAAGCTCCTTAAAGGAGATGATAAACAATTGAAAAGTCTGAAGAGACGCCGTTTGTCTTGTCTCTGACACTAACTTAGAGATGAAAATCTGTTCAAACACCAATAATTTATTAAAGTTACTAAGCACAGCCTTACTGCTAGTAATAAAGAGTGGCTCATAAAGGAGAGGCGGCTGCAGCTGGTGCGGCCGCCCGGGGGCTGGGGCTGGCTTTGGGTTTGAGCGGCAGCAGCACATGTGACCGAAGCACCGCTTGTGTCCGAGAGGGACGTGGCAGCGCCCGACGCTTGTGCAGCCCGGAGCAGAGGCAGCTCTCCCGATGAGGGGGGCGTTGGTGGGAAGTCGGTGGAAGCAGAGCAGCGCTTCCAGCGCTTCCCTTTGTGCGGGAGGCTCCCTCTGCACCCCTCGCCCCCATCCCAGCAGCTCGGGAAGGGCTGCGGTCAGGAAAGAGCAGGCACGGGGCTCCGGCCCGCCCATCTCCTTCTCCCCAGCAAACGCACGTACCAACCACTTTTTTTCCCATGGACGAGGCGTTTCGGGAGAGGAGGAGGACCGGCAGATGGAGGGGGCGCTGGCTCCTTTGTGCTGCTATACCAGCACTCCCCGTTCGGCTGTCGCCCCATCCCCCGTCTCCAGCTCTGTTCTGCCCCCCCGCATTTCCTGCCCCAGCCCGGGCAGCCCCCCCGTCCCCGCGGGCCAGGCGGGGCGGGCCGAGCGCTTCCCGCGGGCGATGACTCCGAGTTACTTTTCACCTACTTGGCGGCGGCACTGCCGGCGGGGTTACTGCCGGTCAGGCTGCCCGCATCCCCAGCGCTGCCGCCCTCCCGCAGCCTGCTCCTCCGGCCACACACCCCGAGCCCATCTGCTACTCCAGGGCCCCCCAGGGCTCTCAGCTTTTCACCCGGGAAGCCACGCAGGTGGCCGTGTCACTTAGTAGGGACGCGTACTCTGCCGTGCAGCAGGAGCGGTGCGTGTTTTATCGGTCAGTTCGGCTACTACTCTGCCCCCACGACCACCCCCTATTTTGCAGCCGAGAGGTTCTGCGTTCGCAGGGCTCGCACTGTGGATAGCCCGGAGCTTGCTCATCCCAAGTGCTGGCAAGGGGAGCGCGTGTTTTCGCCGCTCGCCGAGGGTGGCTGAGAGCGGGGTTACTGCCGGTCACTGCCGCAAGGCGTGCGCCGCCCGCGCCGCTCGCTCTCCGCGCCTGCAGAGCGCCTCCGAGCCTGTAAACCATACTTCTGCATTTCCTCCAAACGCTGCTAGTGAAATAGTAACGCCAGCCCGTCCTGCACCACAATTACCTTGCAAAGTAGTTTTCAGTAGTCCCGGTGGTAACGCTGCCTGAATGAGCCTTCTGTTGGGCACAAAGCTTGCAGCAGTACTGTATGGATTTTAGCATGAAAGGATTACTTCTACTGAGAATTTTGATCTTGGATCAACCATAAGTGCTCAAAAGAGACTTACAAAACCTCCAGACCAACACCAAACCATTCTTTACTGAGCTTGAGGTATAAGATGGAGAAAACAGTAAAAAGAATATTTTTCTGAGGTCTTTTCTAGGAGCAAACTGAATTGTTTGCTCGCTTTGTAAGAGCTGGATATCTCTACAGTGTTAAAACCACAGCCATGAGGCATGTACAGCAATTTTTAAAAGAGCTAAAATAAGTACATTGTGTTTACTGAGACCAGACATGTGAATCCTGCAGCTGGGTTGAATTCTGTGCTTGAGGAGGCTTGAATACATGCTTCCTCTAGGTAAAATTTACCCAGTCTCAATTTGGCCTTTTGTATTAATTCCATAAATTTACCTTGTGGTCATTAGCCAGGGGAATCAGGTGAGGAATTTGTTCTTTTGTACTGTACGTAGTTACAACACGGCTGTTCCAACCTACAGTTTCAAGGACAATGCTATAAAGAATGGCAAAGGTGACCCTAAGTGGGCTGTGAACTGAAGATACGGATTATCCATGGGGACTTCTAGCTCAGTTTCAGGAGTGTTTGTAGATATTTCTGACACTGTAATTACTTTCTTTTCTTAACTGTCTTAAGGGAAGGATAAGCTCTCAAAGCACAACACAACAATCTTCATTTGATCTAGAAGAGACCAAATCGAATGAAATTTAATGCTGCAAGAATTTGTAACATAATACATGTTCCTAGGTTTTGTATATCACTCCATAAAGAAAATGTAAGTACAGCTTGTCATTAAACAATTACAGAAGAAATGAATGAATATTTTTATTCTTTCATGAGGTACAGGTTGCTCCTATTTAGCTATTTAAGCTGTGGCATATAGTTGCAGAAACCATGCTATTGGGCAGCAATGTAAAATTAAGCAGCAAAGAGGAAGAATGTCTCCTCACTCTTCAAAGCAGCTTTTCCATTTTCTATAAACACTTATGACGTTTTCCCTCCCATTGTGGGGTTTTTTTTAGTGTGTTTTTTTTGCTGGGATCCCACCCATTGTCCTCTTACATACTTTCTTCTCTCCACTTTCAAAGCACTGATTGGCTTCCCCCCCCTCTCTTCCCGGCCCCAACCCCCTCCCCCCCAGTACTCTGTCGTTACCAGGTTGCTGGATGAAGATGTTTACTGGTCATCCCTGTGCTGCAAAAAGGCACAACTACAACGAGGAGAAATATTTCGATTTGCTATAGGAAATGAAGGGAGGTGGTAGAAAAGTAACAATTCTATCAGCTTTGCAGTCTTTGATGTTATTTTCGCCTCCCCCCCACCCCTTGCCTTGCCCACAGCTGTTGATGTAGATTTTCCACCTGCATTTGTTTTCTTTTACTTCAGGGATATTTAAGGGAAACTGCACAATTGCTGTTTACTAAGTACTAAACTGTCTGGGGGCCCATTAAACATAAAAGTGAATCTTCTGACTTCCTCATGAATACAAAGTTTACCAAAACCGTAATTTCTGTTTCCCTAGCGGGATAATGAGAATATCTGATTTACAATTATTCACACAATTTTATTGTCTCCTGAATTTTGTAGGAGCTGTGGACTTGCATGCATACCAGTGAAAAAACAGTTTTTATACTTTAAAAGAAGTGTCAGCATGCTTGGGAGGACAGAATTACAAGCTAACACTGGTGTAGATAAAACAATCTTTTGAAGACTAGCATACCAGAGCTAGTATTGCAGTCTCTTTCGAAAGACCCTGCTTGTCACAGATTGTCTTCTGGGTCTGTGCTTGTGAGTGTTTGCATTTTTTGTGCTTCCTGTCCATTCTTCCTTGTTTTCTGCCCTTACTCTTTGTCCCTCCTTGTGTCACTTCAGTGGTGACTCAGACCTCTAGCTAGAAATCCCAGACTGCAGCAGCGGAAAATGTTGTGCTTCAGGCAAGTACATCTCCTAGTCTGTCTCACAGTGATTGTGTTGAAAAGCAGGTAGACATACACCACTTTCAAACATCATTGCTGTCCTACTCTATTTTAAGATGGTTTTACATTTCTAATTTGGACAGATTAAACTGTAAGAGAGTTGTTTTTGAGAAGGATATTTTATACCTGATGGTAGAAAGCTCACACCCCTATGATGTTTCTGACAAGACTGGACATGTCTCATCAGCTTGGAAACTAAGCCAGTTGAGCTGGAATTTTATTGTAAACTGCATTGTCTTTAAAAATAGCACAGATTTCCAATTCAGTTTCCTTGCAAGTGTAACTGGAGCTCTGTTTAATGGAATATTCATTATCTGGCCTACAAAGGCAAGAACTCCAATTGTACCTCATGTAGAAGTCCTGTGCCGTAAACACAGCAGTTAGGATCTTTAAGTGTTTGTTTTTAGCTTCCCTTTGAGAATTAGGAATTTAGCATTAGAAACGAGAATGACACATTCTTATCTCAAATGTGGGATTTTTTTTGGTCAGATTTTTTTCCCCATTAGCAGGAACATCCCCATTAGTCTCTCCAGTCTGAAATTAAGACTTCAGTCATGTAACTGGGATTTTATAAGTAGATTTCTGAAATTATTTAATGAAATATATGAGGTTGAGTATGGAACTAGAGGGACTTAATTTTTTATAGAAGTTCACAGTCTGCAAATACAGTGCTTCAGGTATGTGAAAAATTCTTATATGCTGCAGTAACTAGCTTTATATTTGGTGCTTACCCAGTACACGACTACTAGCTGGAAGTCTTATGCATTACTATAGTACAAACAATAAAATGTGTTGTGGCAACTATCATATGTAATAAATGAAATGATAATAAATGCTTTTGCATCAGGATGGAGTTAAAATAATAAAAAAATAAAACCATCATGAAGAATGTGAAGTCAAAAAGAAGATAAGTGGAAGTTAGCTGTAACATAAGCTTTCCTCTCTCAGAAAAATGGAGTTCTCTGTTTCTTTGTTTTCAAATGGATGTCCAACATATGATTAAACTAAGTGGTAAACATTTATTTATATGTGCAAGAAATCTGGGTACTTTTCTCAACTGAGTTCTCTTTGAGTTTGCTTTAAATGCTCAGATTGTCCTACAGTGTGCACACAGATGCTGCAGATTGCCGCAAGCATACATGCACTTGCATTTGATTGAGAGACTAGAGCATTCAAAGAATGTCTTTTGGTCATGCCCAGCTACTGCTTGGGGTTTGTCAGCACAATCATTGGCACTGTACAGGTCTGAAATGACAGAGAACTGCAGAAGCTTGGCTATGCATATGTCTTACCTTTTAAATAATTCTTCTATTAATACTGTGCAGCTATTCTTTTTTCATACCACAATGGTAACATACATTGATGAGCACAATGAATAAGCTAATTTCTCTGGCACTAACTGTTCCTTACAGCTTACAGATCTACACTGTCTAAACAGCCTTGTGCTCTGAACAAAAGCCCCCCTATTGGAGAAGTAACTCTTTGACTTCAAGAACTGTGCTGAACTCAATAATCTCTTCCTGTTCTGTGGCTGAGGAATTGAGAGGTTTAATACTGAAAGAAAACAAAACAAAACATACTTCTGCAGCATAGCAATTTAAAAACACATGGCTAGTCCAGTAGCAAAATGAATGTAGAGACCAGCCCTGTGCCTAGGGAAGCAAGCACATTCATTTTTATTACAGTAAGAGCACGATTATTGCTTTACATCATACGTTCATTATTTAACTTTCCCTTTGGAGCCTGTAGCATGCTCTGGGCACTATGTAAATAACAATTCTTTCTGTGTAAAAGAAATGCTGTTCTCTTATTTTTTTTATATATGGTTACCTGTTAGCAATAACTGAAAGCCTCTGCCAGGGTCTGAGACCAAGCTTTACAACCCCAGCAGGTTGAGAAGTCTAGGTAGTAAACAGACAATAAATGCAGCTGTCTAGGAGTTGAAAATGTGTGGGATATGTCTGGTAATTTTCTTTCTTCTGATTGCCATTAAAAAATATAAATTGGACATTTTAGCATTTAATTGAATAAAGTTCTGAATCACATGGCTGAACCTCTGCTCTTTTAATTTATCCCAGAGCCTGCAATGCAATACAGACCTTACTAAGCAGTCTCAAGCCTTCTCTTAGTTCCCCTGGTTTAGTCGTCTTGACACTGTGTGAAGTCATCACAGCTTGTCATACCTTACCAGGAATTGTATTACTTCAGCTATTCCTAAAGGAAATACTGGATAGATGAATGAAGGTAGAGTGCCCATGCCACAGAAACACCATTTGTAGGTTTAATGTATGCTCTTCCTTTTTCTATTCAGTTGTTATGGCAGGGGGGATACACATTGTTCCTGCCTTTACATTGCTTCATTATATGACATATTCATCTTAAATGTGGTGCTTGACATAGTTCAGGTGCAGGACGTGAGTCTTGGCTAGGAGAATTGTCTTATGTGCTGATGTCAGTGACATTAAAAGAAAGGTGATATATATACATTTTTAATGTCCTGATATTAATAACAAATATATGAATGCAAATAGATGCACGAAGTCTAGGTTTGACTGCTGAGTTGCATGCTGTGATGCTATTTAATAAACAATGTAGAGGTTCTCTATTCATGAGTGATTTTTGGCATTCTTGACTTGCTACCAAAGCAGTTCTCTGAATTGGCCTAAAACATGTGAAGAGTTACGGTAAAGTACACAAGCAGCCTTTACAGCCATGTCCCCCTTGGAGTCACCTGGAACTTGGTAGACTGTAGGGAAAAATTCTCTTCCTGAAAAGAAAAGAAGGGAAGGGTTTTGTGGAGATGTTTTGGTACCAATACAACTTGCCTCACCTGAACATGACTGAAGGAAGAAACTGGTACAAATTCCTCATGAGGGGAAGAGGAGGGGCAGACATTGATCTCTTCTCTCTGGTGCCCAGTGACAGGACCTGAGGGCATGGCCTGAAGCTGTGACAGGGGCAGTTTAGGTTGGATATCAGAAAAAGGTTCTTCACGCAGAGGGTGGTTGGGCACTGGAAGAGGCTCCCCAGGGCAGTGGTCACAGCACCAGCCTGACAGAGTTCAAGAAGTGCTGGGACAATGATCTCAGGCACATGGTGTGACTCTTGGGGATGGTCCTGTGTAGGGCCAGGAGTTGCAATGATCCTTGAGGGTCTCTTCCAACTCTGCTTATTCTGTTATTCCATGAAGCTTTTTTCTGTGATTCCTGCGTATAAAGAAGGATATTGACTTCTGGCTGGGGATATGGGTAATATTGATTGCAAAGGTTGTCTGTCAGGATGATTCTTCACTGACAGAAGGCTATGTGTTTGTTTCAATAGTCATCATACACAATTTGTAAGACAAGTTCTGTTCAGTTCTAGGTCATAGGGCCATCTTGAATTAAGTGATGCCCAGACCTTTGGTGACAGTAATATTTTGCATTTAACAGCATAACATTTTTTATTCCATATATACACCAAACAGAAAAAAATTATTTTGCTTTGCTTTGCATGTCTTCTGCCATTCTAGGCAGCATTCAACATTCTTCTGCTCAGTCACTGTCAGAATAACAACAAAAAAGGCAGTTAAAAATAACAAAAAAATCTCACCCGAGAACAGCAGAACTTTCAGCTTTGTCTGCTACGGCAGAACCTTTGTTGCCCTCTGAGTTCTATAGTGCATTACTACATGAAATCCCTGTGAGAAGGGAGAAAGGACCTACAGTTCCAAACTCCAACTGCACTTCCTTCTCTTTTTGAAAACAGTGGCCTTGCCCAAGGCTTAGAAATGCATATGCAGAGCCAGTAGAAGGGACATAACACCCTTTCATTTAGTCCTGTAAGTTATTTGGAAATTTCTCTTCATCCTGTTTTTAAATTTCCATTTTTGAGTGTGGGCAAAGTGTTGGTTTTAGGTTTGTTGTCTTTTTTTTTTTTTTGTCAGGGGTAAGGGTGTAGGGGATTGAGGCTCTTTGCAAAGGATAGACCTAAACCTATCTTCTTTTACACACTGTTAAAGGATTCGCACTATGCCCAGAGTTCACCTGTACCATAGCTTTCCTGGCAGAAGAAATCAGATTACATTCATTGTAATTTATATCAGACAGTTTATTCTGTCTTTTTGCATCTAAATGTACATGCAAACCCCAGAATCAAAAGGGCTCTATGTGGGACTATTTAAGAATTTGTACTGGTCACAGTCTAGTGTTGGCAAGAGAGCTCAAGCTCTATCTTTCATTACTTACAGATCACTCAGAAAGGCAGCTCTATGTGCAAAGTGTTTATGAAATCTGAGTCTACATACTTTGAAGCTGTCAGACCTCTATTTTAAAAAGCAATAATTGAGGCCCGTATAGATGTGAAAATAAGATTAATGTGACTTGGTTTTTATCTATTTCCTCACCAGCTTAGTTAGGATTGGAACTAGACTTCACTTGTGATGCAGATGCAATGACCAAAAAAAGAAGTCAAAGTTCATGCTATATTAACATATCCACATCTAAGTATTGTATGAATTTCTCTGGGTAAGAATGAAAACTTCTCTGTAACTGATACAACTGGAAGAGGGATATTTTCACACCATGCTACCATGTCTTGAAATTGTCCACTTCCCACTGAGTATAGGTCTTATTCTGTAATGTTTCGGGTAGGTTTAACTGCCTGCCTTAGTCAATGTTAAGTCAGAAAGGACGGGACATCAAATTGGACAGAAAAGAGAAGAGCTGATGGGTAGAACACTTAAGCTGAAAGTAGAAGAGCCAGACCAGTAAGAATAGTTTAGTTGACAAAGAAATCCTGCTGTGAGTTTTAGGAAGGAGATGGTAGAAAGCCAATAGATTTTGCAGCACAGCATGGAAAAGGAAATGAAGCACCAGTAAGGCTTCATTTTCCTTTTGCAAATGTAACAGTTCAGTGAACAGCTGTCTGACTAACAGCAGAATGCACCTCGTGTGTGCCCATGTGTCTGTGATACAGCAAGAGCCTTTGCCTAGACTGCTTAGGAGTTAACTTTCAAGCAGTTAACCTGCCAACTGGCAAGCTGCAGAGGCATATCAAGAATGGATTACTATGGGCAATAAACATGACTTTGAAGAAATGCTATGGTTTTCTTCTAGCTTTTTTCATCACTTTTTAAAAACTGCATATTTCAGTATGTTCAGCTGATTAGTCTTCACTAGGTCTCACAAGTCTGATTTACACTAAACTGAATAGTCTTCAGGGGTTGAATCTTTAGCAAATATTCACTTAAAGCTTGAATGAAGAGTAGTTTATTTCATGCACACTGAACGTGTCCACAGAAGAATAGTACTCAGCTGTAAATTAACTTCTTTCCTTACTAAGAAGTAACTTCCTTGTTTAGACAAGCTCTAAGTCAGTTTGTGTTTAAACCAGCAATATAATGGTCTGTGGAGATAGAGGAATGTCTTGCAGCAATTAAGACATATTTGCAGCCTGTCCCAGCAATTCAGTGATTTGCTGACTTCAAAAAGCAAACTCCCTACGTATATAAGCCAGGCTTTCGCATGGGTCTGGAATGATGTGATGTAGCTAAGGGCACTCTAGTTTATCCTTTCATAGAGTCCAGCTTTGTGTGCTGCTATTAACTGGTGAGGGAGGTTTGTACAGGCCAGGCATAGGTAGAAATGCAGTTCGTTTTGTAGGGAAGAAGGTAGGAGGAGAGTTTAAGGGAGGGTGAGGGCTGAACTGGCACAAACGATAAATCACATTAGTTATTCTGTCTCTGTTCACATGGAAGTTTGTTGATATTTGCTTTGGTACTACATTTTTCCTCAGGATAAATACTGATTTGATGGTTTAGAAACCAGTCTTGTCAAAGAGAGAAAAAGATAAACAGGGCGAACCAGGTAATTAGAATAGTTGCAATAACACCATCAGATGAGGAATCATCCATTTATTTAAAGTTCATTAAACACATGAGTAATTAATTAAACTTGTGAAAACTTTAAAAGCACAAACTTTACTATGAGAGGTTAATTTCTAATCATAGGTAATATTGTCGTGCACCCATAGGCATGTAGGATTTGGATGCTGTTTTTATGTGGCAGAAGGAAGCTTTTCACTTAGATTGGTTTGACAGAAAAGTTTGAAAAGATTTTCCCTTTAATATATGCATGTGAGGCCCAGGCTCTCTAATGCAGATCCGTATAAGTCAGTAGTAGTATTGGAGTTAATGAAACTGTTACTTACAATTAGAAGAAAATACTGTTATCTTGATGCATGAATATGTGAAAGGCTGAAATGAAGTTTACCAGAGGTTTAGCAACTGAACTTGAACTTGGTTTTGTAGAAAATATAAAGGCTGATTTTTGTCCTGTCCTTTATTTTGTGTTTGTATAGAGCTGAGTACAACTTGGCTTTGTCTGTAGGACTGATCTCCACTGATACCACAGAATCACTTCTCTTATCCAGAGCAGCAGGGAGGAACTTGACTCAGAGGTGAGTGACAGTGATGTGTGAAGTGTCAGAAGCAGGGTCATTTGTGTGTTGCTTTGCAGCCCCTCTCTCTTGTATTGGTTGCATTCAGCATCTGCTTCATGGCCATTCATAGCTCCAAGCTGGTCGGTGCATCTTAAAGAAAGGAGAAAAGCCTGACATCTGCTCTGTACCATGGCTGCCAAAACTCCACAGAATACAAACAGCAAGTCAGAGCATAGCTGCCGGCAGTTTCCATGCACCTAGGAGGTGCCAGGGACTGTAAGTGAAAAGATGCAAATACAAAAACTAGATGTCTGCAAATCAGTCCCAGGAACAAAAAGCTGGAAGAACCAGAGTTTTGAGATTCTCGGTAAAGTATAGGTAAAACAAGTGTATGCAGGATTTGCATGCAGTTGTGATAACTCACTGTGTAAGGGAACATGTAGTTTAGTGCAATGTATATTACTATTGATATTTGAAGACACAGCTTAAAAACTAGAGTTTACTTCACAGAAGATTCTGAGTTGGAAGGTAAGGGACCTACAAGGATCATCAAGTACAACTCTTCTAAGTAAATGGCCCGTATGGGGATTGGACCCACAAATCTTTTTGTTATTAGCACCATGCTCTAACCAACTGAACTAATCTTAGGGTCAGTTGCTGTTTTTCATAAAAGCAGCCTTACTTTTTCTTCACCAGTTTTCCTCAGCAAACAATTTAGGCATGCAAGACCATATGTTCTCAAATTTTAGACAAATGCCAGAAAATTGGTCAGTGAGGATGTTCTCTAGAACTGTAAGTGGCCAAGAAATGTGAAATTGAAGTGACAAAGAGGTATGTTTAACTTCCATTAGTTGCTTATAGCAAATAGATGAATTCCATACATCAAACTGTTTTTTTGTGCATGGCAGGTCAACTATCAAAACAGGGAGAGCATCTATGTACAGCCCTGGATCATTCAGAATCATTTCTAGTTGGTGGGGGAGCCAGTAACTCCTGTACTGCTGGAAAATTTTAACCTGAAATGCAGTGGCTTGCATAAAGCTTTCGTGGCAGTGACAGTAAGCAGTAGATTTACTCCAACATTCCCAAAGTGGTAAATATGGTGCAAAAGGAGGAGGTGACACAAAACTCGTGACTGCTGCTCCTCTTCAAGCAGTTACAACATAGTAGGATATTTTTTTTACTGTATATTTCACTGTGAGAACAGGGCATCCAGCCATGGTGCCATAGCTGGTTTGACACCTCCTTCAGTTCCCTTGTGCCAGTGTGTGCAGCTGAGTGCAATTGTGATATAGCAGTGTGCAGGGGTACGTTATATTTATGCTCTGTTCCTTTGCAGGGACAGTAGCATGGAAAGACAGGGTGGGAAGATCCCTTAAGAAATATTTTTTTTCCGTCATGTTTTTCCAAAGTAGGATCAACTAAACACAAACTTTTCCTAGTAGAATAGTTAGACAAATTTCCTCAGAGTACAGGTTGAAAAATTGCCATGGGATGACACAGTGAGTGAATTAAAGATACACCAACATAAAGGTAATAGTGTAAATCAAGACGGATTCCTGCTTCTTACTGTCATTCTGTGGTAGGTTGCAGTCCATTTCTCAGTGGCAATCTGTAAGAGGGACTATAATCCAGCTGTAATCTTCAGGAACACACCTGCACTGGGGCAAAAGTAGCTAAGCTGCTCAATGCATAGAGGACGCCCAGTTCTCCTTGAAAAATGACCCAAAGAAACCGTTGAAAAAAAACCCCATATATTTTTTGGGTTTTTCCCTCTGGAAGTAGTTTGTTCTTGTGTAGGTAGGGTCACGCTCTATCCACCAATCACTGCTGTTTCTATGTGACCACATGCAACAATCTAATTAGACAGAACTGACCAAAAACATTGGTAATTATTCTCTGAAATAATAATTCTGATCTCTGGCTGATACAGAAATGAAGAGTTTGTGCTTCTCAGTGCATTCCCATTTGCTGTCTCATGTTTCTTTCTAGTTCTCCCTAGATTTTCTTATTTATTTGTTTTAAATTCCATTGAAACCATGGCAGCAAGGGCAGTGGAAGGAAAGAACAAAGAAGGTGGAGAAGATGGAGTCGTTTTATACCTGATTTTAGGGTAAGACTTTTTTTTTTTTTTTCTGTAGACAGCAGATATTTTTTCATTCTTACTTTGCTGGAAAACCCATCTTCCATTTTTAGAGGCTAATTTGGGGAACAGCAAAACATGTCCCCAGTTATTTCTACAACCTTTATTCCACCCATGCAGCCTGAGATTTCCCAGCTGTAATACCCTACCACTCACATTGCTATAAATGATCTTATATACAGGAATCTATCCAGGGCACGGTATTATCTATGCAGCACTACATGCTTGTATATGTCTAAACTGTAATTGCACAGGGAGGAATATTGCATAAGCTTTTTGCTATCAGAGATTTATTTATAATGCATACTGGAATGTGTTTAAATGGATCATTAATATTACCTTTAAATAGCACCCTAATCATTGTGTACAAAGTGTAGAAGACAAAAGCAGGTGAGACATTGTGGCTCCAGAACTGTAACTCCAGGGTGTCCCGAAGAAATTTTAGTGATTGTTGGTAGCTTCAAAGGTACTCATCTGTGAGAAGCTCATAAAATCTTTAACCAGAACTGAAACCAACATAGGGAAATGAAACCCAAGTGTCCAAACTCAAACATTTCCGAATCAGGCCTGGAGATCAAGAGTAAAGTTCTCAAGCCGTAATTCTGAATGGATTTTTTGAAGTGGCAAAAATTGGGACAAGCACTTAATGGAGGACTAAAATCACTTGGCAGCATTTAAAATCCAGCCTTAGTTTACTTTTCAGAATCAGTGAACTGCTTTACCTTTATGTGCTAAAGGGATTGCTGAACATGTAAGTGAACTGCATAGAATCTTTCTGTCTTGAGAGCAACACATTGAGCCCAACGAGTAGCAGGTTGAATCTGAAGAAGTGTCTGAACTTCTTCCGTAAAAGAAGTTTGTGGATGATAAACATTTATAGTAAATGAGAACCCTTCTGTATTTTAACAGGAATCCATGCAGTTTCTTGGGTTTTTTATGACCAAAAAGTGATAATGGAATGGGGAAAAGAAAATGAATAATAACCAGACAGGCCTGGTTTAACATGAAAGATACTCTGTGAACAAACTCTGTATCTGAAGTTGAACTACTGAAGTAACACCCATTTAATCACAATAGTGTGTGTTCAGAGGGACTAGAATCCTGCAGAAATGGAAGAGACATAAAGTCCAACTAATTAATTTCTAAAAGCAATCACAACCACATGTGTCAAATATGTGGGTGAACACTGAAGTTATATTGAAAGCTATATAGCGCTATATTAACTCCTATCTCTCTAAGACTAGCACAATGTATGACATGTATAGTATTAAGGGCACTAATGGGAAAAGATGTTTTTACAGAAATGAGATTGCATAGGTTTCACTATCATTTTCTTGATCATAGCTTCTTATGAGGTAACACTGTTACTGGTACTCGGATTCTGAAAATTTGTCGAGGTAATATTTCATTGATTTTAATAAAGGAAGTAAAATATGCCAAAACCTAGAATGCATGTTTATCTCATGGCTAGTCTTGGGAGAGCTTTATATGATAGCATACAAATAAAACTCGTATTGCATCTGTCTGTATGATCTGCATCCCCTTCTCTTCACATTATATACCCAGTTTTCTCATGCCTTCCATTCCTTTATATATCTCTTTCCAAAACTAATAATTTTGGGCTGATTGCTAAGAATCATTTTGACTGCAGATTTCTTCCTGGCAGGCTACAGTGATTCAGTAGATTAGCCACCACTAAAGAGAAGTCCTGGAAATATTGGTCAAAAAGGTTGTCCCTGACCATCACTGCTTTTAGAAAGATATAAATGTCAATACTGATGAGCAGCTTAGGGAGCAGCCTGAACAGAGATCACAGAATACACCAATTGTAATAAAATTCTTCCCTGAATGCACAATAAGAAAATAAACACGTCTTTACAGCTATCAAGAAAAACAAACAGGTATCTCATTGCTCTGTAATTCTGATGGGGCTAATGCTGAAGATATTGCTTTTCTCAAGAAAAAGAAAATATTTTACTGGCTGCCGGGGAAAGGCCTGATCTAGTGGATCCTGACTTGAGAGAAAAAAATGACCAGAGTATTTTTTTCCTGTTAAGGTAGTAGAGTCAGTATGGATAGCTAAATCCTGTACAATTATGAGTGATACTCTGATGCTCAAGAAATGAAGGAAAAGGCTAATAGGAGAAATAAGAAGCCCCAGAATTATTAGCTTTTGTGAAAGTGCTGTCTAGCATTTCCAGAAGCATGTGCAGCAAGAGAGAATGACTGTGTAAAGACATGAGGACAGAGAAATGGAGGTTGGTTGTTTTGTCCTTCTCCAAACAGAGGCAGGTGGGAATGTGCTGAAGCAGAAGCACCAAAGTGAGAAGAAGATCTTCTAAGGTGGAGAGAAACAGAAAGAACCTCTTTTGAAGGAGAGGCAGGATCTGGATGCTGAAGTCAGTGAGTTTGGGTGCTGGACAATCACGAGGCAGTATTTCACTTGGGCATGTCATGGTACAAAAACGGAAACTGGCCAAGAATGAAAAGGACATAGCTTAGGCACTGGAGGGTCTGTGGAAATGTATGATACATTGTGAGTCCATTGAATCCCCAGGAAGTTTGTTGATATCTTGACTAGCAGCTGCACAAATCCTGGCACCAACACTGGGGGTAGGTTAAAGGCAGCAACAGCGTTAGTCTCTCCAACTACCTCACAAGATCACACAGTAATGAATGGGAGGAGTGAGGGTGCACCAGGAAAGGTTAAATTCAGCTTTGTCCTTTTACTGCAGATGCTAGAGCGATAATTAACAGACACACAGAGAGATACCTGCTCTTCATAAAATCACAAAATGAGCAGAAGCAGGAACTGGCCCATCCTGAAGCCAAAAACAAGACTGTGTCTGCAGAGCAAGTTGTCTACACCCTAGATCCAGCCCCAGATGCCTGCAAGCAGCTAAAGAATGTAGAGGTCAAACTGACTGCCTTGATGAAAGTGCTGCAAATATTCAGAAACTGCAGATATTTCAATGGGGCAAAATGTAACAGCTGGCAGAACTCAAAAGCTGCCTGATTTTTATGTAAAACAACAGTGCAAAACAAACCCCGATCTGAGCAACCAAGTGAGAGGAAAACAAGTTAGGGTCTACAGAGCAGCCTGAATGTCTTTAAGTGTGGAAGTCGACTGACAGTTCTAAGCAGCTCTGGAAAAAATTGGGTTTGAATAGAGTTCCCTCATTCTGCATTATGGGTTTTTCTTGATGTCTGCAGAAAGTCGAGATTTGAAGAGACACCCCTATGGCTCACTTTCTGAAAGTGTTTCTCCAGATGTATAAAGAGAACAGAAGCTAAACCTGGTCTCAGTCCTTTCTCTGTAAAAACAAAGTGTAAAAGTAGTGTTTCCTTGCCTTCTGGAAAGCAAGTCCTTGCTTGTAAGCATGGACGCACAAATGCTCAGTAATGCAGAGTACTCGTGAACTCAGTAGAGGCCAGGAGACGGAAGAAGAGGAGGATATGGTTTTGACAACAGGAAAAAAGGGTGACTCTTTCTTTGAGGGCCCTGTAGTTTATGCTAGACAAGAGGCCTTTATTTTCCCTTCTCATAAACATGGGCACAAGCTGCACAGAGAGGCTGCAGGGTCCTTTGTGGAGGTATTCTGAAGTCATCTGGAGACATTTCTGAATGACATGTTCGAGGGGACTCTGCTGGGGTGAGGGAGGTTGGACTAGATGACCTCCAGTGGTGCCTTCCAACCCAACCCATTCTGCAATTGTGTGAGATGCTGTCAGAAGGACTGAGACACTCTTCCAGCCTCACAAGGGGTATGTGTGAGCTGGGGAAGCTGCTGGAGAGCCTAAAACCACAACTTTGCTTGTGTGGAGGCCATGAGGCTCAGTCACCTGTGTATTGCAGTGAGGCTAGGTAACTAAAACCTTCCAGGGCCTGAGGATGGCTTGCTCTGAGTGTAACTTTTGAGACCGGAGGTGAAGGACAGCACACTTTCCTCCACGACCTCTGGTCATGCTGGCGCTGAAGCAAGCAGTACACTTATGGACTAGTTCTGTCCTGTCTTTCCTTCTGGTTCACAGGCTGGCTGGTTTTGAACACATGATGGTGCATTTTCTTCCCTTCTGGAATGTCATTATTTAGTGAAGGAAAAACATCACTTCCTAAAACTTAGCCCCTTGCCACAAAGATTTGCACTGAATGTTGTTGTCTGCAGCTTTAAAGCTGTGGGTGAAAGAAGTTTTGTTAATTGGGGGCTGACTTTATCTCCATTTAAATCTACAGCCAGCACATGCAGTCAAAATCCCAGGTGCATTATCTCCACTGACCTGATTGGGCTACTCAAACATACATTGTTTATATAAAAGGCTGAAGCTTTTGTAGTAAAAAACTCAGTGTAGGAGTCAGAAAAAAGTTGCATTGAGTTCCATGAGGATTGATTAAGGATCTTAAACAGGCAATTTCTGACCTCTTTGGGAAAAAAAAAAAGTTTAAGGAACTAAAGTAATGCAACTGATGTGAAATGACATTTAGTTGACCTTAAGGCAGTTTTGGTAATTGACCATCTTAATTTCCAGCTCAAGGGCTTAATTTGGTGAAGTTTATCTCCTGGTTGATCCATGAAGACTCATCCATCAGTACCTGAACTGAGGTTGGATGAAAACATATTATTGCATTCTTTTATTTGTCTTTCTTTGCATTTGATCAGGTTCTATCTCTACTAGGCTTCATTTCTGTTTTGTGATGAACTTTTGCTTCCTTGTTCTATGCACTGGGGATGTTATTAGCACATAAATTTATAATGGGAGATGAAGTGAAGAATTTTTTAAGCATTTCACACTGAACTTTAACATTCTGCATAGCTCTCAGTCCAGTCCCATGGCTGGCACAGAAACCCTGGCTCACGCAGGCCAGCCTATCCCTGTATCCCTGTCTGGCAACGTGTATGTAATGCACGCTGAAATATTTCTGCAGGAGTCCTATTTTAGGCTAATTTTTAGAAGACAGACAATTGCACAGAGGAAGGGTGAAATGTTAAAAATATGTTCATGCTGCATGCCGTTACAAAGTATACATCTGGGGAACCTGAGAAAAAAAAAACTTCACATCAAATTAAAATTGCTACCTTGTATAAACTTCCAGTATTTTAATTGGCAACTCTATATATTTTCCTTGCTCTTCAAACTACAGGTTAGGTCCATGGTTGGGAAAATCAGTTTATTTCTGTCAAAGAATTTTTACCACCTAAGTACTTGACTGCATGTCTATTTTACATCTAAAAAGTAGTAATTTTGTTAACAGTGAGCTTCACAGAACCTTGGCTTATATAGCTAACAGCAGATGTAACTTTGCGTATATTAAGTGTTTGTGAGAAATTACAAGGCAATGTTTGTGACGATGGTGTCTCTTCTTAAAACAACATCAGTCATCTGGCAACTAACCCACATAAGAGATGGCTTTCAAATTACCCTTCTTAAACACAAGATAACATTTAGAAGTGTTTCCCATAACTGCTTAAACCGTGGCTTGCTCATATCTGAGCTACAATATATTTATATGTTATTTAAAGGACTTAGAACCATCTTATTAATGACTGCTGCCAGTTTGAAGCCTATGTTTATCTTGAAAGATGGAGAGGATGAGCACAAGCTCTTTTGTCCCCATCAGGCACTGGGGCAAGCCTGCAATATTCTTTGATTGGAAGGCAGCATTTTCCCAGATTCACTTCTTCGCCTGGCACAGATAAGCACTTCAAAAGCTTCCCCACGGCAGAGCATAGTGGAGGATGTATTTAAACCTTCTGCTTCTTTGCAGGTGCAATAACCAAACAACAACTCTCTTACCTACTTTCTTCTGCAAATAGGATGGGAAGAAAAGTGTGCATGGAAAGTTGCAGTAAACAGCATGCTGTAGTCACTTGTGCTCACTGGGCTGCTAACCAGGCTGGAGCGAGTAACACTCCCATGTTAGGTAATATAAATCGAAGCCAGGATGTTCAGTGACAGCCTAGGTTGCTATAAAGTAATAACAATGCAATTACTTCTTGCCAAAAGTTAGGAAGCTCTTTCCAAGAAGACCTGACAAAAGCTGCCACCATCCTCTGACTCAGATATTTCAAATCAAGGGAAAGTAAATCAAGAAAAAACAGATACTTGAAATACTGAATAATCTTCAGTGTCTCTCCCAAGATAAGAGTGAGGAATCCCCAAGCTATGTTTCTGCAATAAGAATGCCAAGTATAAAATAGAGGTGAGCAAAGTTCTTTGAAAAGCAATTTTTTTAAAATGGCAGTATTACTGATCTGCTGTCTTTCCTGCTTCTTGAATTTAGTCCAAACTAGACAATCTAGGGCTAAAAAGAGCTTGGATATTCAGATGAAATATCTTAAGAGATAGCTAAAGGTGTATTAAACTGTGGCTTTCTTTATTGCTGAAACCTGTCATAGACACCTTTGGTTTACATCAAGATATGGCTTGGTGTTCTTGTGTAAGCCCACAGTCTTCTGTAGTATCCTGACATTAGGAAACATCAATCTTGCAGAGTTAACAATGGTGTGTTTTGCCTTGTAGAAGTTACAAGTACAAAGAAACAACTTCCTCCTCACTTCCTCCTGTAAGAACACAGCGTGTTTTCCTATTTTCAGTTCCACCCCTTCATTCCACTACATAATGTCTTTCCCATGAACAGCAATTTACGTGTCCTCTGACCTCGCAGTAACTGGTGCAACTAACAGTCCCTTTTCAGGTCTGCAGCCCTCCCTTCCACCCAGCCTTGGACCCTACTGTGGTCTGCTTCTTCAAGGCCAATGTAATGAGGGAATGTCTTGAAGGAGAAGACTAGCTTTTGGAAAAAGACAAAGGATCAGGTCTTATCTGAAAGTGCATGTCATGGAACTGCATATCGGGCATAACTGGCAGGACTTTAGTATTGGAAGCTGCAAGGGAAGAGGTCCTGAACTCCTCTGTGCCAGTTACAGTAGCAGCTGTCAGCCTGTTTGAAAGGGATGAAGACAACCTACTGTATTCCAAAGCCTCAGCTAGGTGAAAGCAGCACATGGCACTTCTGCTCAAACATATTTATAAAGGAGCAGCCCCTAGAACAGGAGACACTGCAGAAAATGTGAGGATATCTGTGAGATGGAGGAAATGGAGGAGACATGTGGAAGGAAGAGACACAGTCTTGGAAGGAGCCACTCCATGCCAAAGAAGGGACACCCTGTATGGAACTGTGGCACATGGAGGACTCACTGTGCAGCAGTGGCATACTAAGGCAAGAAGCAGTAGAGGAAAATCAATAAGAAGCAAGCAACAGCACAAAGAACCATTACACACTGACCCCCAACTGTCCACATTGCCCAGTGCCTCACAGAAAGAACTGGGGAAAAGGACTGATCACAGCACCTGTTGAAAGCAAGGGATTTTGAGACCAGGTAGGAGAGGTGCTTAAATGGAGCTTGACAAGGAATGAGAAAGATCTTTCCCTAAGTGTTTGTTTATGTCTGCTTTTTTCCTCCCTGTATCTGAATCAGTAGTTGAAATTTTGTGTTAGCCATCAATAAATTAAATTAAGCAGGAAGTCCCATGTGAGACTGCTTTATCTGCAAAGAGCTGGGATACCTTCCACAGGACACAGAAGCCAGCATATTTGCTGTGCATGAAAGAATTGTGAGGTACAAATGTTTTCAAGAAATCTCTGGGAGCCACATGTGCTCATCTACCCTAAAATCTCAAACCACCCAAACGTAAGAATAGTTATTTTAAGAGACTATTGGCAGTGTGGCTATTGGCTTTGTGCTTGTACAGTCTGCTCATTGGATCTAACTCTGCCCCCTTCCCCTGTCATCCTTCTTGTACCATTTGCCAATGTTAGTCCCTCAGTGACCTCACGTCACTGCCATGCCACAAGGCATGCAAAACTGGAGAAATGATACCCAGTGGTGCACAAAGATTTCCCACCATGCTACAGGTGTTTTAACAGAACAAACTAAATCAAATGCTGCATTCACTTCTCATGAACAGCTCTATATTAGCTGTCTTATTGGAAAATGTTGTTCAACAGTTGGCACCAATTTCCAGAATTTAAAAAAATCCAGCCTTCTGCTGATGTTGCAAAAACTCACACTTTCCTTAGAGGAACCTAGGTTTAAAAAGAGATCAGTAGCAGAGCAATTGTCAGCTCTTCAGGATTGATATAGCTTTGTTTCCACTGAAGTACAATCACTAATTCTTTTTAAAATTCCATCCAGTATAACCTCTCTTTCAAAGTTCTTTTTATGTGGGATGAGGCATAACACTGTTGCTTGTAAACTAAATGTTCTTTTTCTCTCTGTGTTCTGACTAACCATGCAGAAATTCTTTGTTTTAGAATTTAAAATTACAATCCAGCAACGTTTGGAAATGTGTAAAATGCAAAGCTCTAGCATATGGTGAAAAACACACAGCTGCATTTTTACACTAAATAAAGACCTTGTTTTTATTCCAGTTTTACCACCAGATGAAGGTACAAACAGAATGAATCTGTTGAGGTCAGCGACATTATGTAGTAGTTACGCTGGGGAAACCACGGTCAGAATCAGGAGATTTTTTATTTTGTCCAGCCCTTAGCCCATTTGTGAGATGTTGACACACGGGTACTAAGGGAAGGAGCTGGGGTCACTGTGAAAATGAATGTGTCATCTTTTATTCAGTGTAGAAGGGTCTGCATTATTAATTTGAATATTCACTGCTATCTATGATAGTCCCGTGCATTATTTCAGATCACAATGTGCCAGAGCTCTCTGGAATTTGCTTTCAGGTGTTTGTATTTCTGTGCCACTTGAAAAAATATCATGGTGTATTTCTGTGCCACTTGAAAAAATATCAGTCTGAGCATGGAAATAAAAGACAGGAAACTCGAAGATACAGTTCCCCCAGTAACCATGTATCATCCAGATTGCTCACAATAAGGCAAAGCATTAACATCATGACCGGTAACATCAACCACTTCACTGCAGAAGAGAAATGACAGTGCATTATGTCTGTAGAGGGAACCATAATTTAGAGTTGCCTGCCTTCCGTGCATTGCTTATTTTCATTCACAGCACATTTTATGCCTTGAAAAAGCAGTGCAATACTTTCACAAATTGCACTGTGTGATTTTACAGTGCTCCTGACATGGAACAAGCAAAAAATTTGAAAGGGTTTGCATGATGGGTAGTTTCTAAGGGAGGACCCCATTTGGGAGGACACCTTCAGCCTTCAGACAATAATTGCTAAGACCAGGCCATTTCTCTGTTAGATAAAACACACTATCATTTATGGATTTTGTATTTGGAGCAAGTCAGGCTGCTCACTGTGAACTGTTAAAAATAAATTGAGAATAGTTTTTATAAAGTTTGTGAATAGTTGTAAATTTCTCTATAATCTGACAACTGAATTCATCCTTATTTGTGGCTATGTAACCAAGTGTTACCTTTCACAGTTCCTTGCCTTTTTACTGCCGTAAGTGACATGGAGTACAGGACGTCTGGTCCTGTTGAAGCTGTTTACTACTGATTGATTTCTTTCAGGCCAACACTCTCGGTACACTCAGTACCTCAGCAGCTGTACAGCTGAGCACGGATCTGTGCCCGGTTTGCACCGGCTCAGCTCCGGAGATGCGGGATGCGGAGCAAGCCTGCAGACCTGGGCGGTTGGAGCTCAGTCACCTCGCAGGTAACTCCGTTTTCTGCTCTTTCTTCGGCAAGGAAGCCCGGGGAGCAGGTGCGGGGGACAACGCCAGGGGCTGGGATGCTTCTCGACGCATCTGGGAGCGCGGAGTTTCGCAAAAAGCAGCGAGTGCAGGTAGCCCACGAAGCACTCTCCCGCCGTGCAGGGCCGGGGAGCACATACCCATCCCCGCAGTTTGTTTTTGGCTGCACCGTGCACGCCCACATGCAAATCGCCGCGCCCTCCCCCAACCCCCCAACAGCAGCCGCTGCCGAGGGAAAATTAAAAAAAAAAAAGGGGGGGCGCGGAGAACACGAGAAGGGAAAAAGAAGAAAGAAAAGAGCAAAGAGAACAGGCGACGGAGACGAGACCCCGGAGGGAGGGGAGAAGCAGAGTGCTGGGCGGCCCCGGCCGTGGAAGGGGCGGGCTGTCCCGCCGGGGGCAGCTCCGCGCAGCCCTATAAGAGGCTCTGCGGGCGGGGGCGCCCGGCAGCGGCAGCGGGGCTGGCGGCGGGCCGGGAGCGGAGCCGGAGGGGAGCGGGGATCACGGCGGGGCAGGCGACGGCTCCCCTCGGGACCCACGGCGGCTGCCGGCCGGGGAGGTAGGCGGGGGGAGCGCACCGGGGGCAGCTGTCCGGGAGGTTTCCCGCTTGTCCCCGCTCCGCCGGGAGCAGGCGGCACAAAGCNTGTTTTGGGGTTTTTGTCTTCCGACGTAGTGCCGCTCTCTGTGCCCGGCCTGTCAGGAGCGCCGCTTGGAGGATGGTTTACGGCGTAGCGAGGGATCGCGAAGAGGCTAATAGTGTTTGTGTGTGTGTGTGTGTGCGGGAGGGGGAGTGTGGGTGGTTGCATGTGCTTATTTTTTAAAAAAATAGTTATTTTATTTTAGCTTTTCCTGAGCGAGGCGACTCTGACTTGGCAGCGCTCACGGAGGGTGGCTCACCTTACCGCTGCCTCTCCCAGCCCCGGCGGGTGCTAGAAGATAACGGGAGGGTTTTCATCCCCTTCACTCCTACGTGAATCCTGTAAAGTCGCGGGGGTGGGAGAAGGGGAGGGCCTTGGGATGGGGAGGGGGGAGTGTAAAAATAAAAAAATCGATCTGGCTGCCTTTGTGATGGGCAGGAGGCTCAGTTGCATGCAACAAATCATGCTGCTGCGTGCCAGACTGTTGTGAAGTCTGGAGTGCTACACTGCAACCTATCATCAGGCTGTTGTTGCAAAAGACTGGAGCTGCACAGCAGCCCAGATGCTTAAAACATGCCTGGAATGATACTCTGATTCTAAATTAAAAGTTCATATTAAACCCTACTTTTGCCTAGTTTTAACCAGAAGTGCCTGCTTCCCCACAAGCTGTTGGTCTTGGAGATTTTAACGTCTGTACGGAAACATAGTTAAAGGATCAAAGTTGATTCTAAGTGTGCTGGAATAGACCTCACTGAAACCAGAGGGTGTAAACATCTTTTAAATTAAAGCCTAAAATGGGTTAAACTTTTTTGAAAATTACTGTTATGGATTAATGCATTAAAATTTATTTTCACCTTTGAAAATGAGTTGGTGCTTCTACTGCAGAGAACAGCCATGTCTTGGGGATGTTCCATTAACAACAGATGGTCAAGCCTGCTGTCGGAAGGCTATTGTAATGGAGCAGCCTTGCTCAGTTTTGAAAGGGGGTCATGGCAGTAAACATTCAGTGCAAATGCTTTTTGTGCTTGTGGCACAGCTTGACTCCCTAATAAGTGGGAATGGCAACATATGCTGACACTTTCCTGTCACTCAAATCAGTGTGGAATTCTATGGTGGCACAGTAGGATAGTAAGTTAAATGGGTAGCTACCTGGCACTCTGCAGTGTTTTACTGATGTAACAGATAAAAATGGTGTTGGTGGGTCTTCATTGTGTGAATCTGAATTTTAATTTATGTAAGAGTGTTGTGATACAGTCTGTATCTGGTATGGGCAGGAGTTTGATGCCTTTACATGAAGCACCCTGTTTCTCATAATCATAATTTGGTAGGGCTGATTATGGTAAAAATTAGAAGTCAGGCTTTAAGAAAAAAGATGGAATATAAGTTTGGTAGCATGGAACACAAGTGTTGCATGGTAGAATTTAAGTTCAACTCATTATATTGAGAATACTTAACATTAAATAATAAAATGTCATGATCTTTTATGCTCATTGTAGGAATTCTGAGGGGGTTGCCAGCTAACGTCTGGACTGCAAGAGGCCACAATTTGCTCTAATTTGGCGTTAGGAGTGTAATAATCCAGCAGCTATCCCAAAACTATTCACAGTAACTTTTGCCAGATAAGTTGTTACTGAAGGACATGTAGCAATATGATAGTTATGTGACATAAACACCTTGGGTGCAGCTATATGTAAGGTTCTAGTGTTTCCAGGAGTCATGACAATCTTTTGGATATTAGTTCCAAATTTCCTCTGAATAGAACTGCATAGCAGTGTAAGCAAGTATGTTGAAAGTTACTTAATGGTCTCTTCACACAATGAGGTTGAGGCACATTTATAAATCAGTGTGCCACAGGCAGCTGTTAGCAAATCTTTTTTGTAATGCTACATTTTTTTCAGACCCAAATATCACTCAGTGCTGTATTGATGTGATCAGGGACTTGATCTGGCACCAGATTGTGTATATATCAGAACTGTGTATATAAGGAGTAGCTCCCGGTCAAATGCTGAACTACTGAAGATGGAACACCATTAGCTTAAAAAAAGGTCAGTAAACTGTTTTGGTCTTTGTTGCAGGAGTGGCCTGCAGGAGTGGACAAAACTCTTGCGCTCCTTAGGCTGAACTTCTCTGTACGAGGGTAAACTAGTCTTCTGTGCTTCAGGAATAAGCCTTAGTGACTTAAGCAAAGTGACAACGGATCTTCTGTGTGGATTCTGGGTTGAAGCATTCTCACCTGTTAATCAAGTGTAATACACACATTTCAGAAAACAAGTCTTTCCTTGCCTACATCTCTGCAAGCCTGTTCTCTCACCAGTGAGTTCACCTGGCAGAGTTACATTCACAAAGACAGAGCAGAAGGAGGATTGGTACTGAACTCATCCGTCTGTGGCCAAATATGATCAGCTCTGCTAGTGTTTATTATGTGCATTGCACCATGCAGGCACAGTATTTCTTAGGGTGTGGTTTCTCCAGAACTTTAATCCAGAGTAATTGAAGGTTGCTAGTGAGCTAGTAATGGACCTGCTTCATTTCCCCTGGTCTGTCTGTTCTTTTCTCTCCCTGTCTGTTTCATCCTTTGTGCTAGCACTGGAGATCACCAACCCAGGGTGAGTAATTGACAACAAACTCTCTTCTTTTTGCTTGGTGGTTTTGGGTTTTTTTTTTTTCATTTTCACTCCAGCATCCTGTGTTCAGAGTCTTCTCATGGCTTTCTGAGCACTGGTGCCAGCACAAAGATGATGGCAGAAGGGAGCAGAGAGGGACCCAAACTACCACTTTGTTTGAGTAACCTTGAAGCAGGCACCCTCAGTGTTTATACAGGTCTTCTAGGCTGGGCAACACACCAAATCCTGAAATAAGTCCAGAGGCCATGGCTGACCAAACATGTTTGTCTTAAGCTGGTTATTCTTGATGACTCCTGTGAGAGGAGCTAGAGTCAGGGTTTACTGAGTTTAGTAAAACACATTTTATACATTAGATATATTTTTCTTGATCATCTGAGGCTGCTAGGGACTCTGGCTGCTTTCTTCAGGTCTGGCATGGCAGAAATTCACCCTCTCTAAGATTATTTCATGTATATGCCAGCTAAGGATTTGAATTCTGAATGCTTGAAACTTTTCTTGTGTAGTTGATGAGCATGCACATCTGCAGTTACTGATATTAAGAATATAGATAAAAATACAATGATAAGACTCTGCTTATAGTGTCTAAAAGACGATCACCACAAAAAATAGTTAAAATGTCTCTTTCTGTAGCTACAGGTCTTGCTTGTATTGTTTGTACAAAAGTTATACAGGTAATTCAGATGAAACACCATGACTAAAACTACTGAATGGAGTACTTGAAGTACCCTTTCCCTTTCTTTAAAATAGGTGGCAACAAAGCTAGTCCTGTTTTTTTAACATTTGTGATGGGGAGAAAAAGTATTTTTGCTTGCTTCAAGGACCAAGAGAGAGACAGAGTAGGATGAAAAACTGTTGATGCAGCTTTCCTGACAGAACAGGCTAGCACTGTAGGAAAAATGGGAGCATTCAGATCTCTATTTGTTGGGTTAGTAGCAAAAAAGCTTGATCATAGATAATGAAAATGCATGTCAGTTTGAATGGCATAAGTATCCACATACAAGCTGACCTTTTTCCTCTTCTGTTTTTTTTTTCTGGAGGAGTGTTGCTTAGCAGAGCTCTGTCTAATGCAATGAGATTTGTTTGTGTTATGCTGACTTTGTTAGAGAACAATTGGAGTTGGACAGAAAAAGGAGAGCAAAAGAGCCTTTCCAAGACTTTTTGGGCTTGGGCTAGACAGCAAGGTTATTCTCTGTGAAAGAACAAAGTTGGAGCCTTTTACCATGCAGTTCAGAGATCATTCTAGGGATCTGATTTCCTTTTTAGCAAATAGCAGGCAGGGTTGTGTGGAAGAGAGAGGTGGCCAAAACCTGTCAACACTACTTGCTTGACTCTCTGAAACAATTTGCAGTTTTACTAGCCTGTTTCCAAATGAGTGGGTGTTACTGGGAGCAAGCAAGCAAGCCATGCTGCTAATATTCATTAGCATAGTACTCGTTAGCTTAGTAAAGGTCAAAATTAAGCCATATGGAAGATCTCAGAGCAGCAGTTCTGGTGATGTAGTTGACAAGGGCAAAGTTAGGGACCAGGAAAACCTGGTTCCCAGCACCTCTGCCCTTCTTGTGGTGACTTGCCTGTTTCCTCTTATCTGCTTTCACCATTATTATAGTAATGGCATGACCAAAGTTTATACTTTTTATGGTAGAAGTCAAAGTGTGTTTTTTCTCACATTCAGCAGGTAACACATCTTTAAAAAAAGGCCATGTTGCTAGTGCAAGCAACCTGGGTTTAAGTCCAATGTTTTTAGATATATGCCTGTTTTTACAGGTGAATTTTTGTGCCTTAAAAAGAAACTAAGTTATTATAAATGTTCTTTTTCTCTGAGAGTTGTATTCTTGAGGAATATATTGATATTCTAGGAATCTATTGGTGGCTCTTTTTCTCTTCCCATTATTTTAATTATGCTCCGTCAACAAGGGTTTGGCTATGACTGCCAATAAAAAAAGTTAGGATCAAACTTGAATGGTTTAAAAAACCCCAGAACTCTCCTCATCCAAACAATAAAGCAGCACTGAGCTTTTCTGAGTGCAGATCCATGGATATTTCTTTGTGGTACTAGTACAGGAGCCAAAGTTCAAAATCTATTCTTCCTCTGAATGCCGTATTCTTATTTAATAAACTGAGTGAATGGATCCTGCATTTGTATTTTTGTTTTGCAAATGAGAAAAGTGTTTTTTATTGAATTTATTTGTTTTGAGGTGTTTTAGATATTTTAATTATTCTTTACCTTATTAAATCAGAATAGCAGTTCTTACTCCTCTGTTTCCCATCTCTCTCAAACCTGTATTTAAATATTTGTGCTAAAGTAAGCAATAGCAGTTTTTCTACTGTGTTTGGAGAGATCTGGACTTGCTTCTTTCTTTTAGCAAACTGATGCAATCACCTGTACACCATCTGTTTTCAGTTTTCTACAGATTTTATTTTTCCCAGATAATTTTTTTATTCTCCTGATTGCCATACATATCTCCTAGAGCTGCATTCCCTGTTCTTGTGACATACTTTTAATAGTCACATCTCTACATCTGTCCTCCCAATTATGTTCATATATAAAACCAGACATAATTGCAAAATGAGGTTGTCTGTTGCAGTGTGCTTTGGCTCCAGTGGAACTTTCTCAGCACCATTAAAGATATTCTAAACTTAATATAAAAATGTATGTTTTGGATCCATATATAATCCATAAAAACCTTGCAACATTTCTTTTTGCTCACCTTGTTATCTTGTAAGCTTATTGCTCTTCCCATTTCATGCTACTTCTGCACTTGCCTGAAGTGTTTCCTGTTCGGAGTCATTTGATTGAAATTTAGTCAACCACAGCTCTTGAGCTCTGTGCTTGGTTCCTTGAAGCTTTAGGAGCAAACTAATGGAGCTCTGTCCTGAAAATACTTCTGCATTGTGAGATGTAGCTTAGGACTTGAACAAATTCTGTCATCCTTCTTTCCTGGATATGTCTGTGTGTGATGCTGAATTAGGCATAGCCTGTTTTGCATTGCTTTAACTGCCATGCTCACCCTGAGGACTGGAGCTTCAGTGGCGGGGGTACAGCTGGAGCTGAAGAATAGAAAGTGTGAGTAACAACTGTTTGCTCTGTGGATCAGGTAAAACGGGAAGATTGGCACATGCTTTCTGGCAGTGCTCCGAGCTAGCTGCACTGTGCCACACCTGACTCAGCAGGTATGCGGGCTGCCTTATCATGTGCCAGCTATTTTCATATTCTTCTATGAATAACTTTAGAGATAAGTGGTTGTTGAAGTCTGTATGGGTTGCCAAGATTGATCAGAAATTCATTCCTTTTCACAGCTGACACTCACTGATTTCAAAAGTACTTGGGCATCTCTTTATCACTTTAGTGGATTACCATCTTCCATATCGGCACAACTGGGTGGTAGCCATGTAGGAGCCGAGGTCTTGTTGTAGCCCTGTCTGTTGTAGGCTTTACAAACTCCAACTCTGCTCAAGCTGACAATGGCTGCGAAATACTGACTTTGCCAGTTTATTGCTTTCTTTCATCAATGTCATTTCCTTTCATTGTGTTAGAGGCTTTTTCTTGGCTGATGTTTTTCTGCATAGTTCAGGGATATTTTTGTTTTATTTGCTGTTACTTATAGCTGTGCCACAGATATTGGTGCAGTTGTGTAGATACCAAGCTTAACAGATAGCTTATTCTTTATGCCTCTGAATCTCAAAGGCACCACTGTGATGTTTTCTAGAGTTTGAGCTATGTTGTGTACTGCTCTGTTACTGAAAACATGTGCTGGTCTATGGCATGATGTTCTCAAGTGGCAAAGAAGGAGAGGAAAATAATGCTACAGTTTCTTTTGATGTTACAGGGCAGGCGTACATCTCAAACTGCAGTTTAATCGTGTACTGGACACCACTGGTGTCCTCATTTTGTCCCAAGATAAACAGCAAGTTACAAAAGCAAGATGTAGAAATCACTCCTTTCCAAAAAAAAGTCCTTATGAATATGATGACAAAGCTACAAGTCTTCATAGCTTTGCTCAGTAGAAGTTAAAAACACACCAGTGATGCTTCAGTGACTCTGCAGTAGGATCATGGAGCTCCTGTCAGTGTTGCACTTTTTAAAAACTGGTATCTGGCTGATTAGTGTAAATGATTCTGTGACTGGGATGCCCTGTGGAAGGGGTGGTGGTTGAAAGTGTTTCTGTCCTAACACTGTCTGAGCTTGTGGATTTCTTTTGGGAAAAGCTGCTTTCTTGGGGAGGCTGTGTCTTCCTTCTCCCTTTCATGGTTGCTGCCAAGCAGAAAGGTACCTTTTGCAATGTGAAATTCTTTACCCTTTTTCCTAATTGCAGATGTATTTTCCTTAAACAGGATGTGTCAAAAGTTGGAAAAAGTGACTGGGGCTGTGTAGCACAGCTTTTTGCAGACTGTGTGCTGATGATACTACACTCACTCAGAGATCAAAGCTTAATGGCATGAATTGAGCTCAAATGTCGCAATTATTATTTTAGCAGGATGTTCTATTATTTCTACATTCCACTAGAAAAGAGCCATTCTTTGAGAGCCAAAAAAAAATCATCTGCCAATATGGACTATGGATTTTTGGACATTGGCCGTGACAAAGCAAATCACATTTTGTGTTTGTTTGCCAAAGAATGGACTAGATTTTTGCCTTTTTTTTTTCTTCCATGGGGAAAGTAGGGGACACTCAGTATAGTGTTGAAAGTTGAAAAGCTTCATGTATTTCACAACCTTCTAGTGGAAGCTATTTTTTGTAAAATCGATGACTGCATTTCATCTTGCATATTATACTTGACATTTAAGCAATCTTCTTGCCTAAGTGCATGCCACAGTCCCTTGCATGTGCATTCCTTTGGGTCAGTCCAGCTATGGTGCATGCAAACTTGACATCTTCCATTGCATTGGAGTTGTGCTTGTTTTCATCAATGAGCCCTCTAAGCATGCTAGAAGTAATGAGAACCAGTTGTTGTGGTCATTCTGGTAGGCAGATACTGCTGACCTGTGACAAGTTTTTCAAAACTACTTGGCATGTGGTGTCACAAGGGAAGGTTGTAAAATAGCAGCCATTTTTGAAAATGTATATCTGTGTAAATGTTATAAGGAGGCACTGAGGGTTCTAAAAAATGTAGTCCAGTCTTTATCATGGGGTAGTTTGTAAGTTAGTGCTTTCCTCTGTGAGGAAGTGTCCTGTGTGGTTTATTTCTGATTGGTAAGGATAAGCCCCCCAATGTCTCAGAAATACATCCTAGGAGTTTGGCTTTGACAGGAGAGGCAGGTTGGATACTCTGAAGAGTTTAGGGCCAGGAATGTCATTGATCATGGTGTTAATTCTGGGCCAGGTCTTTCAAAATGATGATCTGCTTGTCTGTTTGTAGTGGAGCACTCAGAGGAGCTCAGCATACTGACTAATGAAATATCCATTTGCTCAGTTCTCATGCCAAGGCTAAATAACTTTAGAAGCCCCTAGCCATTTTTTCCTGAAGAGTTGGGAAGCCAGATTTCCACTCCTAACATGACATTATGTTAAGCCTGAGTCTTGTCAGAGCAAGATCCAGGCTTGCTTCTCTGTGTAGTACTGAGTGCAGCAAGTAGAACCTAATACTGGGCTTGGGTTCTGTCACTAGTTGTTTTCATAGCAGCAGTTTGAGCAGGTTGTGAATAAGTATTTTATTGTTGGCCTGTTATGAAAGGGGTCCTTTTCCATTGGTTTTGTCTCCAGTGTTCTGTGAGGTTGGAGCCCCCTTAAACAACAATGTGAAATAATTTATTTAGTATTTTGTAGCTATGTGCATGCTGCCTTAAGGGTCCTGTGAATGAGTGAGAGGCTATGTGTCTATGGACCTGTAGTTGCAGCTTGCTGGAGATATTCCATGAGACTGTTTCATCAGCTTTCTGATATTTTGGCATTATCTGTTAAATGTTGGTTTTACCAAATTTTACATGCTTCTCAAGAAGGGAAAATGAGTTGAACTGGTTGGCTATGTTGAAAGCCATGTACTAGTTGCCTTCAGTATTAGTAAGCACTGGAGAACAAGACCAGAACCTGTTTACTACCTAACCCAAGTTTGTTACCTAACCCAGGTAATCAGTGTGAGAAGTAAACCAATAGATGATCTTGCCAAGAACTGCCACTAAAATGTTGTAGTTTGTCACCCTAATTGAATTCTTGCCTGCTGACCCAGAATCTCTCCAGTCACATTGCTTGGAACAAGGAGTTGGTGCAAATTCTGTGACATGACCTGGGTGATTTTGAAGAGGAAAGCACTTCTCACTGAAGGACTCTCCAGATGGAATAGGAAACATTGTGTCCCGTATTCATTTGGCAAGAGGGAGAGAAATGTCCTCTGTGGGCAGGTTATGAAAGACTAGCTTTAGTGTCTGTGTGCCTCCACTGATAATGATCCTGTGTCCCAGGCAGAAGTCTCTAGGTCCAAAGCTCACACCTCCACTGCTGAGCCTGCACTGGTTGTGACTGCTACAGACTCTAGCAGTGCTTAAGACAGGAGACGGACCTGTGGGATCTGATGGTTTCATTCTAATCTCTGCTTTTGCTTGCTTGTGGCCTTAGGTGAGTTACTTGAACTCTGTGCTGTTAATGCATTTTATGGCACCTTTTTATAACCTATTTCAGGCTCTTTGGGTTAAAAGATTACTTTAAAAGATCAGTACTGTTATTTATATAAAATTGGCATTGTTCAGGTGGCAGTTTCCCCTCTTTCCTAGAACTCCAGTAGATGTCATATGTTTTATGACTGCTTGGAAGTTTTAGAGGTGGGAATGTCAGATTTGTTTCTTTGGTTTTTGCAAGCTTAGTGTGACTTTAGATCACAGAATGGACATTACTTTTGGTTCTTTATACACTGCCTGTTTCTACTGGGGATTTTATCTCCAATTAGATCTCTAGCAGCAGGACAAAAAAATTGCTTGATTGCTTGCAGTTTTCCACAGCTGCTCTTTATCTAGCCTAATCTTAACATAATTGGGATCAATACTATTTCTTTCCTTCAAGTTACAGCTACTGTGCTGGAAGAAGGGAAATGCTGATGTTTGGCAGAGAAATGGCCAAGGCAGTAGACCTTGATCTGGGAGATGGGGATTTAGTTCTGAACTCTAGACTTAATCTGCACTTCTGTTACACTAAAATTCCTGTCCAGGCCACTAGTCCTCTGGCGGTTTGTCTTGTGTGGGTCAGAATGTCAGTTCATGAGTCAGGCACTTCTGTCCTGCCTTCATATGCACAGTCCTTAAAAGGATCTGCTTTCCACTGATGGCATATGGATTACTGGGGGACTCTAGATCTGCGCTTTGCGGAATTCACATGGCTTGTGATATTGTTTCCTTCACAAAATGCAGCTTGACACTACCTAAGAGAAATTAAATGTCAAGACATTTACCAGTGTTCATAAAGAGGACTATATTTCTGCTGAAATCCGATGTTAATGCTATAGTTGCTTCTTTTCTTCCAAAATGAGTCTCATGTGGCTTGATACTTGTGTAGACAAGGTCTACTGGAGTTAAACAGATGTACAAATTTTTTGTCTGGGGCAGGAAGCATGAAGTGCTGGATCATGTCTGCTTGTGAGAAGAAGAGTGTTGCCTCTTGTAGCTTGTAAGGGCACCACAGGTAGCTGTGACATTGGTACTCTCCATGGCCACTTGGTCTGTGGAGAGTTGCCAGTGGTGGTAGCTTCTGTGATAAGGAAAATCTGACTGAGAGGACAGAGGCTGCTAGCTTATTTCATGGAGGCCACTGAGCCTTCCATCAACTGTCAGCTCTGCTGACACGGACTTAGTTTAAATTGTATGAAGTATCTTGCCAGAACCCTGAATGTTTCAGGCTCATAAGGTTTGGTAAGTTCCCTTTGTTCCCTCTTGAAATAGTGATTTAATTTTTTTTTCTCTAGGGGAAAGGTTTTTTTGCCTCCCCAAAGAAAACAAACAGCTGCATTGTTTGCAGAAAGCTGCTTTTGAAGGCTATTTTATGTTTACTTAGTACAGACACCAGGCACGGGGGTGGGGAACTGATTTTCTGCCACTTGAGCTTTTTACTCTGTAAATCTACAGCTGTAAAAATACATTTATTTAAGAGAGATTAGGTCTGGAGGCTGTTGGTATACCAGCTAATGGACTTTTCAACAGCCATTCTACTTTGAAATAGCAGCTAGCACCCTTCTAGAAAGAAAGGGCTGGCCAAAGTATGTGTTTCATTGTCATCATTTTCAGTGGTTGCCCTGTAGCCTAACTTTCTCTTGAGTAATTTTCTGAATTGTGGAAAATGAGATGAAATTGCAGCCCTGTAGGTCGGGAACCTGTGCAGGATTTCTGCAGCAGGGCAAAATGTCATGTGCAGGGAGTCTTCTGCAACGGCAGACCATGGCACAAATGTGTGGAATCTGTGCTTTAATTGTGCAGATGGGTGTTGTGCTCTGGTACTTATATCACAGAAAAACGATGGGGATGAATTTCTGCAGCTTTTCTTACTCTAGACAGAACGCAGTATTTCTTCTTTATGGAGTTCTGGGTGAATGTCAAAAGTGATCACTGATACCTGCTGTTGTCTCAAAATTTTACACAGGTGAGATGTAAAAGCCTTCACTGGTAACTAACAGAGTTTTGGCACTGCAGTACTAAATGACAAGTTTATTTCCCAGCTATGTTTGACTTATGAGACTGGTCTGAAGTGGAGATACAGTGGGACTTCAGCTCTAACCGAGCTGGAAGTGTTGGATTGATCAATTTTCTGCATCTCTTGGCTTACAGTTTTTGCCTATTGTGAGCTGGAAGAACATCTGAAAGGATGCTAAGCCATTTTCCTCTGATATTCTTAGTTTGCTGAGTGCTTTCTGATTGAAGGGAAACTAGTTAACCTGTGTCAGCAGTGAACCAAATATGTCAGCCTCTGTGGATGAAAATTAGGGGTGCCTATTAACAAACCTGTTCCCCAGTCTGTAACAGATACTGGGGCATACAGTGTCATTGCAGCTGTCAGCCAGGATGGCTGGAAAAACTAGATACACTTCAGGCTCAGGTGTTGTGCTCTTGATGATTAGCCCACTGTTAGGCTCCATGCCCTACTTTAATGCAGGGACTTAACTGGTATGCCTACATCTGAGCAGTCCTTAAAAGTCAGTATTGTTGTGTCATTTGAAACTTTTGTCCAGACAGAACATGCCAGATCACTTGCTTTGTTCCCAGTAAAGTGTAGCTAAACTCCAGAGAGCTGAAGTTCAAGTAGGTGGCATAGCTGAGTCTGTCTGGCTGTGCATGCTTCTGCTGGTCAGCTGAGATGAGTTAAATGATAAAATATGTGCCCTTAGCTCAATACGGTTTGCTAGCATGATGTGAATGTTACAACTTCTATAAAGCAGTATTTCCATGATCTGGGGCATCTGGATTTCCATGTTCTGGATGCAGTTTCAAGGGATCAGTGTCCGAGTTTTCACTGATGTACATTAAACCAGCTACCCTTTGATTTGCTCATTCCAGAGACTGCTTCAACTTCTGTGGAGCATATTAAGGTGCAGAAGTAGGGTCTAATTCCATTGATGAGAACATCAAAAATCTCTTTGACCTTCCATGGGCTCCTTTTCATACTCCTCATGTGGCACTTTATTCTTATGGATTTTGCTGCTTAGCTTTAATTGCTGGAAAACATTGAAAATTAGTTTTTTGCAGAGAGTTAACAGTATTGGGGGGCTGAGTATGGAGTAGGTACTCTGAACACCCTTCTGAAGATAAAAAAAGTCTGTTGCATAACTACCAGTGATTGTAGAAGTCTGTACAGTCCCTTCCAGTCCTCTACTTCTGTATGCCAAACTTGTGCAGTGGTTGCAGGATTAGACTCAGGCAGAAGAGCTTTTGTTTTGTGGCATGGTGGACAGCACAGCCAAGGAAATGAAGGTCTGTGTCCCACAGACCAGTACCAGTATTCTTGTGGAAAAATGCCGGAAAAGAGCAACTCTCTTAGTGCTCTTTGAAAGATTTTTGTACCACATTAGTGGTCAGTGAATGCCTGTGTACTGAATAGTAATCCAGGTTTTTCTTTAGAGTGACTAAAAGACTTGCCAAATCCCCGAAATCCTAAGCAGAAACTTGACAGTGCAGGTAGTACAGAGGAGAGGTAACAATATTCCCTACTTAGTTTTGTTGCTAGGTTGAGTGCAGCTTTAGATATGTAATATTGACATGCAGAGAAGGTGCTTCAAAGCCCTCCCCCCCCACATCCAAACCTGTAAGCAGATATATGCTTTGGGTCCATGAGCATGGGTGCAGTCATGAGGCAGGATTGTGATTCCTCACAAAAGACAGGTTTTTTTGCTGCTATGGATAGCCTGTCAAGTGCCTTGCTCTAAATATATCTGGGAATTGTCAGTCTACCAGCCAGATGTGCATGCATCTGGAATGTGTTAGTGTCAGGGTGCTCCAGCCGGCAGGATGCACTGGACAGGGAAGGGTGGCTCTCCTGTCAGGTGAGTTGGGCATCCCTCTGTGAAGGAGAGTCTGTAGAGGTGCTGTCAGTGAGTCAGAGCAGCACCTGGCAGAGGTGTAAATGAGCCCATGCTCACTGTACGCTCTGCTGCCCATGTGCTGGTATGAGGTTCAATTTGTAAGGTTTTGTAGGCATCTGTTACTGCTCTGTGGTTCTCTGTGCTGGCGTTAAGAAGAACGGTTGTCCTGTTGTGATCCTACAGTGTAATCATCTACAGAACTCGGTGTAAGAGGTTTATTTTTGTTGGTAATGTTAGAGAACTTTTTTTGTAACACAGACCTATATTATTAAGAGAAAGGTTTTTAATCTGCATGTCATTGTAATAATGGAATTCACTTTTGTATGAGACTTAAAGACCACAATTGTTCATCATCTCAAAGCTCACATCCAGAATTTTTCATCTATTCTTACTCCTGTGTAGGACTGATCAGAGTATTTCTTGAGGAAGTCTTGCGTTCCTAGCACATTTATGGATTTTTGGGAATCTTTTCAATGCACTTTGCAATCAGACATGCAACTCTGAATCATGGGTTAAGGTACTGTTATGTGGGACACCAGAATCAAAAGCATGTGTGTTCCCAGTTTAACAGGTGTTGGAAAAAGTGGTTCTCTTGATGTGTGTTTGAATCAACTGCTAGTTGTCCTCTTAATGCTGATTCTGTCAACATCAGGTGCGTAAATCAGAATTAATTTTATGTGGATCAACTAAGTTCCTGTGTGGACACTTACTCAGCATTAAACTGCTCTTAATTTGAAGTGCCTTAAAACTCAGAAGTAAATTAAGATATGCTGTATTAATTCTGGAAAAAAGGTTTAAAGACATGTAACTAATGTAGTGTAAGGTCACCTTAGAGCTTAAAGATTGAGCCTTGCTGGAAGGCTACATGTACAAAGCCTATACTATGCTCTTATTAATCACCACCAAAGAGATTATGTATTGTTTAATTCTCTATACTCTCATGCTGTAGCAAGATGCACACTTAATGCACAACAGTGTTGGAGGCCAAGTGGTTGCGAGACCTGAATACAGACTAAGCAACAATTTCCCATTTACTTCATCTAAATGTTAACAACTCTGGGGGCCTTCTTAGTCACTTACCTTCAAGGGAATGGGCATTTCTCCCTTGCCTGTTAAATGTGCAGCACTTTTTCCTACAAGTGGTGGTGTTGACTGGACTTCAAAACAAAGGCTTTCCTCATTTGGCAGCTGCCTTTTCACCATTATAAAATTAAATATAGAAAAAGACTTTAAGCAAAAGGGTTGAATTGTATGGTTCAGTCTTGTTCAGAGGGGTCTTTAAATAATTTTTCAAAGCCTGCTATTTTTTCTCATTCTGGGCTATCCTTGCTCTTGGAATTTCTGGGGCAGAAAATAAGAGAATTGTATTGCAAACTTGTTTTTGTGCTTTGGAGCTCTGAGGTAAGAAACATTGAGTCTAAATCTGAGCTTATTGAGACCCATGAGACTTGGCCAGAGTGCATGGGGTAAGAAAGAAGGCAGTAGGATGTTCCATGGGCGGGCTGCAAGGTCAGAGAGTGCAGCCTCTTGTCTTTCCCCATCTTGTTGCCTTTTTTGTTTTGAATGACAGAACTTTTCCCTTTCAGTGTTTTTCCTGTGTTTCTTTTCTTTCATTAGTTAATGCCTGGCCACTACATCTGTACTGTGTACTGCTGCTGCTACACAAAGAGAGCTTCTAGGCTTTGCTGAAGGAAGATGGCTTTCTGGACGCAGCTGGGATTGCTGCTGTGGAAGAACTTTACCTACAGAAGGAGACAGACTGTAAGTATTAGCCCAAGGGTGTTTTGAGATTTTAAGTTATAGTCTTGTAGCCTACTGTTCAAGGAAAACAGGGAAACATCCTGTATCTTACTTATGTTCCTCCCCTAGTGATCCCTGGCTGAGCAACTAGTCGGGCTTTGGAAAGGGCCCTATTCAAACTGGAGAGTGTGGTGGGTGGACAGAAACCAGAGGGCTTCAAGGCACTCGACTTCTGTCCTGAATTCCAGTGTGAGAGAGTGTTGGAGTACTGAAACACCGGGTGTCAGATCAGGCAGAGAGGGTGCATGACTGCTATGTGCAGTGATGAAGATGTGAAATGAAAACCTATGCTGAGACCTGCTCCACTCTGTGGGTGAGGCATTATCAGGCTGCAGGGATGTGCCTGTGAGTCTAAAAGCTTTTGAATGCTGTCAGCTGCAACAACAGCAACAAAATCCTGCCACTTCCTAATGGCAGAAGTGGCGGAGGCAATAGCAGACATCTCCAGTCACTTTAACCATTGAGAGAATCCCAAACCTGCAATGTAACTTTACAAGAGAAGATACAGATGAAGTGGCTGGCATGAAGCATATTCTTGTAGTGGCAAGAGGATAAACCCAGACAACTGATGTTATTCTGCCAAGGTGTGTTCTGAGTGGCTAAAATGCTGTCCTCACCATTTGTTAACAGTGGGGAAATCTACCTGTTAAGAATAGGCAATATATAAGAAGAGTTTCTCCTTGTGATAGCAAGGACACAGGAGTGTGGATCCACTATGGTGTTCTTAAAATTCTTTGGCCTTTAGATTAATGAGACCTCATAGGATGCTGTCATTCTTGTAAACAGCTACAAGTGTGAGAAAACATGGTATTGGACCCCTAGGAATTTAGGGAATACCTGTGCTGGACAAGGGCGTGATTTGTGCAACAGGCTTGTTCAGAGGATCTGGCCTGTTAGATCTGACCTTGAGGAGGTATGAGTAGGGAATGTGAAAGGAGCTTGCGTTATTGAAGTGGTGAGTGGAAAGTGGTCTCTGATAAGCTTTCTGAACCCTGCAAATGTCAGGATGCTTGCCAGCTGGTTAGGTTGGGTTGTTTTAGAAACTCAGTGTCACAAGGGAGGGAAGGCTATCATATTCACCACTGGTAATGGTGACAGTCCCTGAAGTCTTCACTCAGGTCTCTGAGGCTTATTTTTATAGGACTTGTGTCCAGTGAATTCAGAATTGGAATTAGTTCATTCTTAAATAAAACACACAAAGGGGTCTCATGGCCTCTTTGCCTTTTCCTGTATACCTCTGTGGTTATAGAGCTGCCAGTGATGACAAAGTATTTGTTTTCCATGTTTTTCCCTTTCATGGGTCTTGATCTCCCAGGACAGGATGGCCCACCAGAGAGGTCATGGACTGTGGCAACTGCAAGGAGCGAGGCTCTTTGCTCTCTGGATGTGTGGGCCACATCCTGGCCTTGTGCACAGCCTCATGGTTAAGAAAAATGTTACAAATGAAGCTGGGGAAGTAGTCTCAAAACTGGTTGTGGCTCCTTAAGAATGGCTCTTCTCAGCTATTGCCCATGTAACCTAGGATCTAAGAGCTAAAGATACTTCCTTTCTTGCTACTAGAAGTCTAACTTTGGCCTACTACCAAACTGCCTTTAGAAAGCAGGAGAATTCTAGGACATTGTGGGATTTTCTGGAGTGATGTTTAAACTGTGTAAACCAGGAGGATATTTCAGAGGAGCTGAATTTTACACTGAGGATGATGGCTTGGGGTTTTTTTTGGCAGGATCTTCTGAAAATAATAGAATCACAGAGTCATTAAGGTTGGAAAAGAACTCCAAGATCATCAAATCCAGCCTTTGTCCTAATACCATCATGCCAACTAAACTGTAGCACCAAGTACCATGTCCAGTCATTTTTTGAACACTTCTAGGGACAGCCACCATCACCACCCTAATCCACCACCTTCCTGGGCAGCCTGTCCCAACTCCTGGCCACCCTTGCAGTGAAAAAACTGTTCCTGATGTCCAGCCTGATGCCTGACACAGCTAGAGGCTACGGCCTCTGGTCGTGTCACTAGTTTCCTGGGAGAACAACCTCCATCTTTCTATAACCTCCTTTCAGCTAGTTTTAGAGAGTGGTTGAGGTATCTCCTGAGCCTCTGTTTCTCCAGGCTGAACAACCCCAGTTTTGCATCAGGTGTCAAGAGATCTGAGTTCAGCATGCATGTCATGTCAGGGTAGCTGTGGGCTTGCGGGGCATCAGAGGAGCATTCATATCCTTTTGTGGTGCCAGAGAAATGCAGTAGGCTCACCATCCTGGATCTGCTCAGCTATTTCTTGGTACCTTCTGGCAGCTTCTGTACATGAAGTACCCCAGAGGGCATGAAACTGCTCATCATCTCTGTTCCACACTGATTATTAGTCAATTCATAATGAAGGCCTGACACATGGCATGTTTTAGTGGGACTCCTCATATGTGCAGAGGTTTTCTCATTAGTGGTTCTCATTTGGGCTTTACCTGAAGATGTTAGGAGGGGAAGGCCACTTAAGAGGAAATGGCAGAGAAGGAGCAGAACATCTCTTCTCACCATGCTGTTATCACGGCTGCACAGTTTTTCATCTTTTTGCTTTCCTGTTAGGAGACCATTGTCCTTGAGCTGGGTTGTGCTGATGAAGGCTCTCTTCCATTTGTACTTACTGAAGGTGTTGCCTAGAAATAGTTTGATCCTTACCCTTCATCTTGCAAGAAGTGTGGGCTAGTCTTGGCTCCACACCAAACCCCTTCGTTGGCTGCTGTGAGTTTGGGCTGCATTGCGAAAGCTGGGTTCAAAGCTCACCCTGACCTGTGCAGTTCAAGTGTTACTTTGTACTGGATAACTTCCAACAACACCGAAGTGGGGGGAAGGAGCTCACAGGGGAAGAGAGGAAAGAAAAATCATGTTCATGGGTCACTGTGTAAAAACATTTCTCTCCCTGCTTTCTTGCAAATGAGGAGACACCTCAAACTTGCATGGAGAGACTGGTCAGCTGCTGGTAGCTCCCTGCATTGAAACTGGACCATAAAGGTGGGGAGGGGAGTTGACAGTGGGATGGGGTGATAGTCTGGTAAGTTCTTGCTCAACAGATTTCCTGTTGACACAATGTAGAGCTCAGTGTTTAATGACATCCTGCATCAGGCACCCAGTGTAAATTTGGCATGCATTAGGGATTAACCTTGGTAAAATTGGAACCAGTTTTTTCTTAGCTGAATTCACCTGCTGTGTGCAAATGGGATGTTCCTCCAGATGGGGCAGGGATAGCTGAGGGGTTGGGTGCTTGAAGATTCTTTTCATTATTTGCTCGACTGGCCTAGCACAGAAGTGGCTGAAGAGACTTGATTTTTCAGTATCTACTTAGAATGAATCTCAGTGAGATGTGTTCCCTTTTAGTATCTTTGTGTCCTTGTCTGGAAAGGCCACAGTGGATGAAAAGTGCTGTCACAGCAGGGTCAGGAAGCAGTAGGGGAGGGAACTTGCTGACCTTTAGGAGCAAGGGAAGATAACTCACTTTTTGTTGAGCAGCACAAGAGGCTTGCTGAGGAGTCTCTAGTGACGTGCTGCAGACCCTCGGACCTTGTCCCTGTGCGAGCCTCTGGTGCAGCAGTTGTCAGCTGTCTCTCATGACGTAGCACTTTGGTGCCTGCTATGACACTTGCCTTCAGCTGTAAAGGTGCGACTTGGTCAGTCTGAGCTGCATCCCTTGTTCCTCTGTCTTCCCTGAGCCTGCCAATCTGCCAGGTGTGCTGTGCATGCAGCCCACATGTGGTTAGCTCCGTGACTGTGCAGTTACCTGTAACCAGGCATGCAGAAGAAGAGCTGTGTGGGCAGGTGGCCAGTTCCCCCTTCACCAACAGAGTCGCTTGGGCACTGCTGTCCACCCCAGTGTGGTATGTCTGGGGCAAGCTGGGGCTTGAGCTCAAGGGCAGCATTTTCTCATTGGTTCTGTAGCAGTTGCAGGGCTGTGAGAGGTTATCTGTCCACGTGGTCACCCCAGGAAGCCTCTGCAAGCCCGGCTGACACTGTTCTTCCCCAAATAGTGTAGCAGCAGTTGCTGGACGTCCATGCTGCTTGCTTACAGCCAGGATGGCTGAGCGCTTGTGATGTGTGCTAGAGCATGACCATTAATGGAATGGTCAGCTGGAACAGGGAATGGACTTATCCTGGTTTCACAGCCACTTTTCTGTCAAGAGGAGTAAAAGTCCTGCTATGCCATCCTGGCAGTCCCTGTAAGAGTATACTGAAAACAGAAGGAGTAGACACGTTGTCAGTGTTCTAGCTCTGAGCATCTTTGAACTCTTGGAGCCAGAGCACTGTTTAATGCAGAAGGAAGCAGGCTGTCAATGTTAATGGTTGTGTGTGTGCTGCCACTACACTGTTTATTGTAATAAGAGACCAAGGATACTGAGGCATCTTGCTGGTGCCTTTGTTAGTGTGGTCTCAGTGGAGTTTCTTACCCAGTAGTTGTACAGTGTGTGCATGCAAATGACAGATGACACAATATTCTGAGTTGGAAGGGACCCGCAAGGATCATCAAGCCCAGCTCCTGAGAGAATGGCCCATACAGTGCTTGAGTTGTCAACCTTGACATTATTAGCACCATGCTCTAACCAGCTGAGCTAGTCTCAGTATCCAATGGGTAACAATATCCCAAAATTATCTAGCAGAGACTGGCACTGTTACCAGGAGTGCCTGGGACACTGATGCTCAATTTTTATGCTTTTTAGTTAGGGATGCTATTTGATATTTGATGTCAGCTATTAAGGGTATCTGTGAAAAGCCATTCTACATAATTTCCTCTCTGGATCAAGTGGACTTTGTTTTAATGCACTGTTTTTACAGTGTGAACTTATTTTGAGGTACGATAGTCACCTAGAAGTCTCTCACCTCAAAGATTGCATGGAGTGCCTTGTGTTGCTTGTCAAGAGTCCAATTTTAGCTGTTAAATCATGGAGCATGGGAAAACACGTTTGTGGGTGGGGATTCTGTCTCCCACTGGGTTGCAGGTCTTACACTCTGGCTTTTAAGGAGAATGATGTAGACCTCTTACTAGAAGAGATGGGAGTTTTCAGGAAAGAAGTGGAAAAGATTTTTTTTCACTTGAAGAAAACACTGTTCTCCTACTACTAATGGGTGAAAAATATATGAAGTAGTAGCATAAAAATCTGTCAGGTTTTTCTTGTCTCATAGCTTACTGAAAATATGTATTTGAGCAGTCTTTCTGGAGTGGAAAAGTAGCGGTGTGGCTAGTGAAGCTCAAGTTTCGGAAATTTCAGCTTGTTGCAGAACTCCCTAGTCTGGAGAGTTGCTTTGTGGGATGTGACACATCTCAGTAAATTTTTCTGCACTTCAATTCTCTGTTTAAGAAATGTTGTGTGTTTAAGAGCAGGCCCTTTTTTTTTTCTTGTCTCATCCCTCTAAATAACTGAGTTCTTTCTTTGCTTACCTGATACTCACTGTCTTTCTGTAGATGACATGCACCAGTGGGTGCTGCCTACTTTCAGAAAAAAATGTATGTTAGAACAAAACAGAAACTAGATATGAGCCTAATCTTAGTAGCTCTGCTTTCGAGATAGCAACATACTTCTGCAGCACTGAAAGAGTTGGCATAGCATGCATCAGCAGTTTCCATGCCTGATGTGTTAGGGTAGAAGCTTAATGATCTGCTGTGAGAGTAGGATATAAGTACCCCATTACCTCAAAAAATGGGATTAAAAAAATCAGTTAATTGCTAGAAAGATTCATTGGGAGGTTTCTTTCAGTCAGGGGACAGAAAACTTTATAAAGAAGCAAAGAACAGCCCTTAAGCACAGGCATTTTAGTTGAATAACTGGCACATATCAATCAGAAAAGAACTGTAATTCTTTGCAGATTATCCTCTGAAGCTGGAGGAACAAACTTCTTGATCCTGGAATGCACAGGCAAAGCAAAGTGAGACAGTGCTTACAAAACTGTTCCGGCTTACAAGTGGATTGTCCTGGAACTTCTGTTCTGACCTGTATTTTGAATATGATGTCTTAATACTTTGTCTTTATTGTTTCCAGTTCCAGCTGCTGATCGAAGTTGCCTGGCCTCTGTTTATCTTCTTCATCCTGATCTCTGTAAGACTTTCATATCCGCCCTATGAGCAGCATGAATGTAAGTACCAAACACAGCAGCTGCACCCAGAATGCTTGTTGTTTCATGGTTAGAAGGTAATAATGCAGCTGGCAAGATACAAAGAGCAGTGGTTCTATACTTCAGTCAGAAATCTGCAGGAGGGTTTAACTCTTTTGCTTCCACCTCAGGAGCTGCAGTTAGCTGATGAGACTGCTCCAGGACTGTACATTGCTGCTCTTTTTCTTGCTGTTACTCATTTTGTATTTATATTAGCTGAGAATTTGCTGTACACCTGTGACAAACCTGTAAAACCTGCACAGAACCCAAATCTTTTTTCATTTTTTGATCTGTATGTGACTTAGCATAAAAGCATACAGTGTTTCAATCTCTAAGAAAGCAATCTTGTTTCCAGGTAGTAAAGTGCATTAATGCACTACATTAAAGAGCAGAAGAGTGATTCCATCCCTTCTAACCATTACAGTGTCAGCTCTGCATTTAGTAGATTCAGCTATCATACATTGCTGAGAAAAAACAATTCTACATTTCTCTTTGAACACTAAATGGGCACATTTCTGCTATTTTTCGAAAGGAAATAAATGACTATCTATAGGCCTCCTTGGTTGCCATTTGATTTAGGAAGCATGCCGTGCTTATGAACAACATGCTGTTGTTTTACTGCGTTTAGTGACAGCTTCATACTGCAATTAGCTGATTGTGGAAGAGCTCTATGTTTATCTTTCCTTAGCCTGATTACTGCAAGGTAAGGTTTAAGGGTCAGCAAAACATGTTTCTGAAGGGCCGTCTGAAATGTTTCTTTCTTAAAATGAGGAAATAACTCCCTTTTACAGCATTTACCCTGTCTTTGCAATGGCTGGGGCTTTTTGTGCTGTTTGCTAGGTGTTCAAGCTGGTAAATATCTTTTAAAGCTGAGGTGTTAGTGTTTGCAGTTTCCCATTACACTTTGAACTCTGCTGGTCCCACGTACTCCCTAACTCGCTGTCTTCAGCACTCAATAGCATAGTTGAAGCTTTCCTAAATTAAATCTCATACTTCACATGGCAGTTGAACTGCCTCTTCTGACTGAATGTTACAGTGACATTAGGAGAGATACCTGTAATATAGACATGAAGGTGAAGAGAAGCAATAAGCACTCTACTCAGCTGTTATAAATAACTAGCAGCCTCAATGGTCATTCATTTCACGTATGGCATAGAAACTCAAACCTAGCAAGAGCTGTGACTTTTTTAGAACTACTTAGATTGATCTGGCCTAGTCAGTAGCCTTCTTATAACACATTTGCTCTGGCACCATGGTGTCATAAGCTTAGCTCTGAATCTGTCACCTGCCATCCTTTTTCTTTCCCATTTGTGTTGACTCTTATCGCTTTCTCTGCCTTCTTACATTGTCCTCAGCAGTTATAGAGCATAGGGCATCTGGTAACTTTTAATTCACTTTTATGGCTAATTCCTCTTCATTTTTTGAAGAGCTTATGTCAATAGGTCTCTAAATTGTGTTGTCTGGATTGGCTTCACTGAACATTCACTCATGCTGACAGATGTGGATGTGTTGTGAAGTGAAGCAGTTTTTGCTGAACTGTGAGCAGAGATAGAAAGAAGGTATGGGTTCATGGCGAACTCTTTGGCAACCCTGTGGATGCCTTAAGGGAAGTAGGCTTGTTATCTGTAGTGGCAGTGTTGTATGCTGTTATGAAATCACTTGTAGGTAATGCCTGGTGATAGCAGTAACAGAGCTGTGTGCAAGTGCTTTGTAGCCTCCAGATAGTCTCAGGATTTTAATGGCAGTCTTCTTCAACAAACAAGTAAAATTCTCAGTTTTCTTTACCTGTTTGAGAAAAACCAAGGTTTCTAAGAGCTTGGCTTAGCATGAGGAAGTTTTCTCATAAAACATGGAAGAACAATTAACTTTGAAGTGATAGCTATGTGTCTTTCACGAGACCAGTCAGAGAACACATCTTAGATTGCTACTGAGCTAGACTGCTGTTTTGTGCCTTGTAGAACTTCTCTTTTTTGTTCCTGTGGCCCTTCAAGGTATTGAAAATGCACTTTATTGGGGGTGGGAGGGAGAGAATCTGACAAGATGTGACCAATGTCTGCTGAAAAACTAGATGTTAGCAGCAATATAATTGAAAATGATCTGCCATTGCACTGTTTTCTGCGTATCTCATCTGATTTAAAACAACAGCTTCCTGCTTTACTCTTGGAGAAACTGCTGTCACATGCATCACTGTGTGTAAAAAGTTGCCATAAACTCCTGTGTGCCTTTCCTCTTTCTGTATTGCTCTGAACATTTTCTTGGAGTTACTAACAATGTCAAATGAAAAGCATGGAGGACAGAAAAGGCGATTCTCTGGGAAATTTTACAAAAAGAGCCTGAAAGTCTTAGCATTTTTCTTCTTCCTTCATCCCCACCTTCTCCCTAAGCCTCTCAGTCAAGAAGAACAAAAAAGTGAAATGAAACAAAAGTCAGAAAGCTCAGGTAAATAGCTTTTCTATTTTAAGCAGAGAACTAGGAACAAGAGTTCCCAGAGTACTGGAAGCAAGAAACCTTCATTTCCTTCACCCTTCTCCTACATAAAGTCCTTGACTTTCTCCAGGGAGGGCTGATAAGATTCCCATCTTCTTTCGGCCACCTCCATTAATCAGCCTTGTTGTAATTCAACAGCTTTGATACTTCTGCCTTCTTGGGCTTTGGTACTTCCATTGGGATTGTGGAGGCAGGGAACCAGCCTTCTGAGCGATTACAGGCATGCTGGGAGGACAAGGTGGACACCAGAGAGGGGGTTGGGCATCTGAGCGTCAACATCTTGAGCTCTGAGATACTGAGGAAGGGACATAACCTTCCTCTGGGATCCCTTCCCTATTGTGGGGGTGAGGAAGTGAGCTCATTGCAAAAAGCAGCCTGACAGCTTGTCTAAGGTGCAGGATGATACAAGGGAGGCCTCTCTTGCCTTGTTATTGGAGGGTATGGCATTCACAAGTACCCAAGTGTTGGGTGTTCTGCTCTTTCATAAGCACTTCGGGGAAATAACCAGTGCAGGGTTAGCTCTGCTCTTCAAATACAATGCTGTGTAGTAGAGGCTTGTATCATGTGTTTGTCTCCCTAACTCCTGTGTTTCTGTTCTAGGTCACTTTCCAAATAAAGCTATGCCTTCAGCAGGAACGTTGCCATGGATACAGGGGATCATCTGCAATGCCAACAACCCATGTTTCCGCTACCCAACTCCTGGGGAGTCCCCTGGTATTGTTGGAAACTTCAATGCCTCCATGTGAGTCTCTCTGCTTTTGCCTTATATCTGTTCTAGAGGAAACATGGAGGAAAGGGATATTTGAAAGTCACTAACTAGTTGTGAAATCTTACTCTAGTGAGGGTTTTGTGGTTTCTACCACCTCTGAAGTACCAGATTCTTCAGTTACCAAGTTCACAGGGGCTAGCAGATAGCTAATAGGGGTGCAGAATTCTCAAGTCCAATTCCTGAAGCTCTTGGTGAATGAAAAGCTTTGCCTGGATAAGGACTGAGTCCATTCTCTTACCTGAGCTCAGAATTTTACCCATGAAAAGGTAAGGCTTTTTAAGATGCTCTTTTTTCAGAGCATCTCTTTCCATGGTTAATGAACCTCTGAACAGCGTAGAGTGAGAGGCAGTTGTACAGGTTTAGGAAATACTCCCTGACATTTATCATTTATTACTGGCTAACATGATGGAGAAAGCACAGTTTATGGCCATCTTTCCTGTACTTAGCCTTACTTGCTACATTCATACTGTCAGGAAAGATAGGCTTAATGCAGAGTGTAATGTGTCTGCAACCTGGAGAAGCATTTGAAAGGAGCTAAGGACATTCTTAGAAGCACAATAATTCAAGAAGCAGCGGTATATAGGCAGCAGGAAGCCCTCTCCATCCCAGTCCTAAAAATGCTTCCAAACATATGATGTTCCCAACATAACTTAGATTGACTTTGCATTAGCAGATATCTTTTATTAGGCTCCGTGGATTGTCCCAGGGTGGTCGCTGAAAGGAGAGTTTTTTGTGCTGGAGTGACATAACTAAAGGGGATTAAAGTATGTAAGACTGTATCTGTGGCCGGTGGTTCATGGAGCTGATGACTGCTGGTTGCTTTTCTGTTTCCCCCCAGTGTTTCCCGCCTGTTCTCGGATGCCAAGAGGTTACTGTTGTACAGCCAACAGGACACGAGTATAAAGGATGTCCAGAAGGTCCTGGGAAAACTACGCAAGTTGGGAAATTCCTCTGGCTTAGGTAACAGCCTGATAGAAAGAGTCACTATCTGGTATTTCTCATCTGGTTAATTCTGTGTGTGTGTAAATTTCAGGAATGTGCCGTAATGTGAACGTGCACAGTTGTAACTTACAGCTTATCGAACCTTTTCCAATCTTGCAGATGTACCTTAAGCCTCACCTGTGTCAGAGCTTTGTGTGTTCTTAAATTTATGTGGTGGAAGAGAAAGGAGGTGGTGCATAATGCCAAGAACAGCAGCTGTTTTGGATGTGGAACTATAATCCTGGGTGCACTGTGTGTCTTTTTGGAAAGCAGCAGTTACTTTGATATTTTGTCAAGCAGTGAGCACAATGTAGCTACAATTTAGTGTTCTACACCCAGAGCTCCAGAGGGAAGTGTGCTGGAAGAACACAGATGGGGAAAAGCTGGTGTTGGCCTCCAATTTACAAACTCAAAGCTGGTTATTATCTGACAATGAAGTATCCATTTCCCTTCTCGTGTTTGTTTTTGGAGGGGGGTTTTTTTTTTGTTCCTATATGACTGTTTGGTGTAGTATACTTCACTCTCTGATATTGTCTGGCAGAATTTTGAATGGCAGAGTACAAAAGAAAATTGTCTGGGGGGCTTGCACAACCCTATTTCCAATGAAAAATTAGAATCCTCCCATTTTTAGCTTGTGTGAAAATATGGTGTACCGTCCTGTGCAGATAAATGACTGACTAGTGTGAGATCACATGGGAAGCTTGCAGCAGAGCTGTGACGTGAAAAAACTCTGTCCAGTCGCAGATCTCTTGCAATTGCCAGGTCTCTCTGACATGGTAACTTGTAAAAGTTTTGGGATATTCTTCCCTGAAAGATTATCTATCTTGGCTGCCGTGTTAGTGTAGCATATGTCTAGTGGAAGTGATGGAAAGTAATGGTTTAGAAAGACATACAGCAGGGAAATAGAAAAGGGGTCACAGCTATTGAGGGTCTTCACCTACAGCCTTTATGCAACCTGTGGAGCTCTCTGAACATAGGTGGTATTTTAGTGTTTTGTGAAAATTGTCCTTGGTTTCACAGCTGTAGTTCTTCTTAGCTCTCTTCATTTGAAGATGGCTCAGGCAGGCTGCAGGAAGAAAAATATCTGACCTGGTATGATGTGAATAGTGTCACATAGTCTGACATGTGCTGAGCACACTTAAAGCAGAGATGGTGTTTTTACATTCTTTTCTGTGTTGTTCAGTATATTTCAGGTCACCTTGGAATAATCTGTACTGTTAGTGGCAGGTTGGCAGGTATGTGCTGAATGTATGTACAGACATGGACCATGCAAGGTATTTGTCTTGGATATTTAACCCTCCTCTCTCCCCTTCAGGGCTGTGCAGAATCCTGATGTGATCAGATCTGCACATAATACTGTGGCCTACTGACTGAGCATTAGTTGGTACTTGTGTATAAAGGACACTCCTCCTTGCTGAGGAGCTCAGTATCCATACCACTAGGGCTCCTCTCTTTTTACTCAGAGAACTGGTGAGTGGCATCCTCATGCTTTTACCTAAATCTGCAGCAACTTCAGAGTGGAGAGGATGCAGAGTGAACCCTTTGTGCAGAGGTGGACACATAATGAACACAGCCAAAATGACTTAAGATGACTATTTCCCAAAGAGAAGTTTAATATTGTTTTCATGGATATCTTCAGTTGTTTGGTTTGATTTGCTGGGAATGAGCGCTCTTTATCAGAATGACAGATATTGTTGTTACTAGTTTTAAACCTTTAGTAGTAGTATTTTACACTTTCAGCAGTACTACTTTTACACTTGTACTGGCAAGTTAACTCTTCCAAAGAGAGTAGATACTGGTGTGGTGTTTTGTATTGAGACATGCAGTGAATGTCAGACATGGACATTTACAAGAACACTGTCAAAGCCATAAGCTGAAGCTCTTGCTGTTGGGAAGATTTGAGGGGGAGGAGTGATTCCAAGAAATGGTTTGCATATGGAATACTGTACAAGTTGAAAGTCAGAAGGCTCATGTTTCTTTCTACTGTAAAGGCTAGTGGACTGACTGCAAAAACAAACCTCAGACCCAGTCATCACAGATTATATTTCTATAATAAAATATTTCAAATGTGTAATCCAAAAATCAACCCTCTGTGTCATTAGAATGACAGAATGTCCATTGTTGGTAAGGGTTTTGGAGAACAAAGCCTATTTGTCCTTCTCATGCTCATTTATAAAGCCTTCCTGCTTGGTGGACCCTGCTGCCCGCTCCTTGGCTGTGTGATTCATTCTCTGACAGTGTGCATGAAACAGCATCCTCTAATCTTAGAAGCACTCATGTATTTATACTTGGCAGTGCTTAGATTCCTGTGCAAGGAAGGTCAACCCTCAGTTGCTGTTGTTGATGAGGTGTGAGAGATGCAAATCCTCCTCACTCTGGGGCATTTCCTCTGGTGACTCTGGGAACCTAAGGAGACAGGAGGAGTGGATGTCAGATGTAAGTGCACCACCCAGCCTGAAAGCACTGTCGTTATGCATGTGTTTCCCCCAGCAGCAGGAGGACTAACTATTGATAAGCTAATAATTGAAAACTTTGTAATATTCTGTATGTTTTAACTCTGGCCTGGACCAGAAGCCATGTGAACTGGTAGTGCAGACAGGTGTAGCTTTGCATCTTTGTGAGAAGGACTGTATGCTCCGTGGTGCATGACATGGGCTCTGCTGGAGTGTCTGCAGCTCTCTTCTCCCCTCACACAGTCTTCCCGCTACTGCCTGAAGGTTTTGAAACAGGATTCCAGGACTTGATCTGTCATTGCTATCCTACAAACTGGAGATAATGCTAGTCATGCAGAGCATTCGTGTCTGTATCTGTCTTCTGATGTCTGAATCTGTTCAGAGAGCATTTGCCAAAATCCTTTCACTTAAACCATCTTTAAAACAACCCTCACAAGCTAATATTCAAGGTGTGACTCTTAGTCATCTGATCTGAAGTGAGGCATGAGCTGAACCTTGGGGAGGAGAGACTTACTTAAGATGGAAGGTTGCTCAGGCTGCTTGCCCAGGTATGTGCAAGTCAGTGTCTTTGTTAAAGACAAGGTAGGACATTGAGGTTTTGTTCAGACCATGCTATGCACTCATTACAACAGGCTTTATGTCTTAGGCACTTCTTGATGACATGGGAGATAATTCCTCGTAACAGGGCTGTTTGTGCAGGAGTTTGAGGAGGGACGGCAGAGAAGAGCTCTCTGTTGGAGAGGAAGGTGTTATCAGTAGGGAACAGTCCAGTGTTGCTTCATGTAGCACCTTTTTGGCCAGTGCTAACTGGTGGCGTGAGGGAGTTCAACACATGCAGCTGTCACGTTCTATGGGCGCTGCTGTTGTGTGGCCACTTCTAGCAAGCCCCGAGCAGTGAAATCTACGTGCAGGCACACACATACCATAACGTAATCAATTTTGCAGGCAGGTGCCAGGTGCCCTCTCTGTTCCACTTGTTGCATCTCTGTCCAGCAATGTCACCAAGGTCTTTAACACTCATGATAAGGCAGAGTGCAAATCAGAACAGAGAGTCAAAGACCTTGGTGACGGCACTTCCAAGAGCATGACAAGGCCGCTGGGAGTGCCAGGTGCAGTAGATTTGGATTGCTGCTTGCAGACGCTGAATTTGCAACTGGCCTGAGTGTCATTTTATCAGGTTTGCAAGAAATAAGCTTTTCTTCTGTTTTGAAAGATGGAGATACAGCTTGCTATTGACTCTGAGGAACACTTTCTTTATTTCTTCCTTCTGTCTACAAGACTCCAAAATACTTTATTCTGCAGTGCCACAGTGTCATAAATTAACAGATATAATTAAAGCCATCTTCTTTGAACGTTGCTAAAAGTTGCAAATATAAGCCAGCCTGGCTAGTATTTACTGTATTACTCGTAGTTTTCAGTGATCCCAAAGGGCATGTTTCTATTTTTCTTGAAGCCAACCCAACTAAAAGAAATGAAGCAATGAAATAGGCAGAGGGAAAAAAACATGGCCTAAGAAATTGCATCAGATCTCAGGCTATTATTCCACATGTGCCCTGCCTGTCCCAGTTGTTTGCTGGATTAGTACTGCTTGTGGTAGAAGAGAAACATTATCTGGGTGACATTCTTTGCTGATGTTGCACTCTGCTGCACAGAGATGTTGAGACTGAAGGAGTTTGCAGCCTGTCTGGTCAGTGCTATTAGTGCTTCTTTTATTTAACAGGTCAAGAATGGGAGAGGACTTGGGCTAAAGAACAGCCTTGGGAGAGGTTTTCTGGTGGCTTGTGTATTACTGTATGATTACAGGGTGCTCAGGGAAACAGGATGTCATACATTATCTGCTAGGTGACATTAAGGTGATGGCCAACTCCCTCCCCAGTGTCTTGTCCCTAACGAAATTGACCCCATGTCCTCAAGCTAAACATTTAGGTTGATTCTTATGCCTGCCTACGCCTCCCTAATTAAACTGGTTTCCTCCCTGCACTTCCTTTGGGATGAATCCTAGCAAAACCTAGCCGGGCTAGAATGAAGACTAGCAAACCATATGTTCAGGTGGCCTTCACCCCCAGAAACACCTGCAAACCCCAGCTGTGGCAGGGTGGCATTCCTGTTGCTATGCATAAATATACACCTGGGTTCTCTGATAGCATGCTCCACAGTGACATTCAGGTCCTTGCCTTGCCTTTAGGCCAGGGGAAGAGTGTTGCCAAAAATGCTGCCCTGTGGTATCCGTAGAAAGATCTTGATTTATTGGGGTAGGCAGGGAAGCTACTTTACCTTTGTGTTTTCAGTTACCTTGCAGTAGCCCTCAGTAGAATTCCCTAGGGCATTCCAGGCTGCTGCTTCCTCTCAGGCCAAAGCATCCCTCCAGGAAGGGGAGCCTGGGACTGTGTGGGAACCACTGTTATTTCTGCTGTGGTCAGATGCAGCCTGTCACAATGAGCAAATGGAAGAAGGGCAAATATGGGTACTTGGATTGCACAAAGATTGTGGTATGCCATGTCAATTGGGTAGGAGATTCAGGTACACATGGTAGTTTTCCCACATTTGCCTAATTAATTTTTTCTTCAAATCTGTGTTGCTGAACAGGCACAGATATTAATGTCCTTAGATTTTTTTGGTTTTTTAGGCAACTGCAGATCTTCTGAAAAACAAATTTCCAAAACATTCTTGGAAGGGCACTTTAAGTCCCTTACTACAGATAATGGACAAAGTCTCTGTGAATCCAATGGGTCTGTTATTTTTTGTGTGCTGAAACTGGGAGGCTGACGGTCAAGAGATATGCAAAGGTAGAAAAAACTTCTTATGGCAGTGTTGGTCCCAGTTTTTTTATTGGGCAGTTAGGTATGTAGCTTTAATTAGTTAGGTGGCATGATATTTGCATAATTCAGAAAATAGCACCCTATAACTACAATATAACTGTATATGAAATTATCACTTTCAATAGAGCCCGCTTCTGCTTTCCTTATTATTTGGAAGCCAAGGATGTGATTAAACTAATAAAATTATCTTGATAGAGGTCAAGGTACAAAGGTCTGTTGTACTATTAAATCTGTTCCCAGGAGAATCACGCTTGTTTTCCATCAGACTGCTCATGAACAGTTGTTAATACATGACTTTGCTTAGAGGTTGAGATTGGTAAACACATATAATGTGTATTGCTGTACTCTGATTCTGTAGAACTGGGCTTTGGAGCCTGCTTTTGGTCTAAACTTCCTTTCTACAGAGCCACTTTTGAAGAGAGAAGTTTAGAATTATGCTAGTTTGGATTCTAGGTAGATGTGTATGGATGTGAGAGAACAAGACTGAAATCTCTTTGAATGGGGAATTGAAAAAACACAAGTATTGTTATGTTAAATCTGGCCTTGCTGTAGTGTCTGCACTATACTAGGTGACAGGAGCTTGAGAAAAACATTTCTGAGAATCCTGTCACTGAAGACTGCGTGAACCCTCTTAAAAACAGACAAGGAGAATTGCAGGCTTGTCAGCATAAGGCTGCACTGGGCAATATGGTTACTTTAGAACCAGCTAACCCCATGGTGCCAGTTAATGGTTTGACTGCTTGTAGGGGAGTCAGCAGTGTTGGTAACTACAATTAGCAACAGAGCTGTTCCAATAGACACTGAATTGCCATTTCTTAAGGGCATCACCTTTATCTTTCTTTGCTTGTCTAGATAAAGACACAATGATAAAGAAAACAAGAATTGCTTGCCGTGCTTGTCAGTAATTAATACTAGTATGTGCTGCAGAAGTACGACCATCTTTAAAAGCTCTGGGTGTTTTCTTTAGTCTTTAGCCTCTTCTTTCAACACTGACTTTTATTTTAAACTAACAAATAAAGTGGAGAGTGTCAAGTGAACAGTTAAACCTCTCACATTTTGCTATTTTCTCCCTCTTTGTATGCAGCCTTGTCAGTACAGCTTGCTAATGTCAGGACTGTGTTGCCAAAACTTAAGCTGTTTTGCTTCAATTTGCATTTAATTTCTAGGTTTTCCATTTTGGCAAATTCTTCATTTGTTTTCATTGACTTCTAGTCTCAGAATCTTAATAGATTGCCTGATTTGTGGAAGATTGCATTTGGTTTATTTAAGCTACAGTCTGAGGTTGGTTGAGACAGCAGGATAGAGACTTTTCACATTGAGCTTAGTATCAGTAGTCCCCTAGGAAATTTGTAACACTGTTGTCTGATGAAAAGTTCAGCTTTCTCGGGGGATTTCCAAGGGCCTGAGCTCTCATGAGAATGGAGATTATGAAATTGCCCCATTTGGAAAAAGTGCTGTGCACTTCTGTGTTTGGTTGGTACTGAGGCCAGAGTGCCTAATTTGGGTCTGACCTCCCATATCTCTCAAGTTAATATTCAGCTTTGGAGCCATCTCTAGTAATAATGCATTTTATCTTCAGCATGCATTGCAAACACTTCTTACCTAATTTTTACAGCATTCCTGTGAGCTAAATAAATAAACAGCTGCCCTCATTCTGAAACACAGTAGGATGTGGCAGTTTTCAATGCAGTCAGGATGCAATAAAAGCTGATGACTTTTAAATGTTGTTGATGGTGAATCAAGTTCATTTGTACACAGGCAAGAGGACAGAGAACTGCTTGACCAATTTTTTTGCAAATCCATGTCAGTTCAATATTTGGGTAGCATTTCATGTTCCATTTAAATGTTTTTTGGTCATAAAATTAGTGTTAATACCACAATCCTGACTAAAATCAAGCAAAATATTCTACCACCTGTTGCTGAATTTCTTTGCAGCTTCATTAAAATGCGACATTCTCCACTGCCAGCCCTACAGGGTTTTTTGCAGTTGCTGTGTTTTACTGAGTAGTGGCTGTGAATTGTTTGAAATACATTTTTAATTCACTTTATGGGGTTTATACTTATCCTTTCATATGTTTTGTTTTCAAAATTCTGGGAAATTGAATTAAATGCAACAGTTGCAGAATTTAAAAAAAACCGCATATACTTATGTATTTATTAAGTGTCAGTAATTAACTGCATTTGTTAAAACTGCATATTGCTTAGGCCTGTGTATCAGGAATCCTCAAATGATAAAAAATTGGAGTAGCTCTGAAAACTTAGTGGAATGTAGCTCATCTGTGAGCTGAAGATCTTGCCCTAGCTTTTTTTTTATGCTGACCTGGCAGCACTCTGTGTGCTATATGTGGGGGAGAGTCATGCTGTTCTGTGACACACATCCTCTGTAAACAGTCAGAGTTTCCTTCCCTTTCTAATTTAGCTTTAGTTTTAAGAATGGTGCGATAAAAACCCTTTAAAAGGATTTAAAATAAGACCCTTTCCTGTGAGTTTTGGTGTTTTGTGGTGGGCTTTTTTCCCCTCCCTGAACATTTCTGTTCTTCTAAACATATTTTTAGAGACACATACTACCTGAGGTAGTATTTAGATGTGTTTTTGCTTGGCATTGTCAGAAGGTTTACATGACGACAGATAGTCAGAACTTAATAAACTATTATATCTTTGAAGGTCTTTTCCTTATAGTTGTCTATCTGTTCGAACAAATGCAGCTGAAACATAACTGGAGCATATCTGAGGCTGACTGAGCACAGATATGTGCCAGAAGGAGATTTGCTGATGGGACAAAGATTACTGCAAAGATAGCAATATCTGAAGTCTGAGTGCCTGTTCTGGCTTGTGCCAGCCATCTCCTTAGGAAAGTACCAGCTGCTGCCTACCCAACAAAATGCTGCTTCAGAACAACAGGGAGGAAAAAAAAAGTGATTTTGACACTTGTGACATGATGTCCATTGGAAGTCCATTGTCCCAACAATTTTCATTGTAGGAAAGGCACAACTGTGTGAAAACATCACCTATGGTTTTGCCCGGCTCTGTTCACGTGCTTGGTAGCTAGCAGATGGGGAACAGTGTGCTGTAAAGCCAGAGAACATAAATCAAGATGATGGAGTAGCCCTTTAAGACTACGAACGTCTTTACCTACCTGGTCTTTTTCCTTCTTTTTCATGTTATCTCTTCTTCTGCCTTAAGAAAGTGAAATTCTACTGGTATATCCATGGAAATAATGAATAAGACCTCTTCAGTAGTAAATACTCCATTTTCTTCAGGTAATTGCAGTGCTTTGTGAGTTTGGTACACAGAAGCAGGTTCCTAAAGGACCAGGAGTCACTGCTCTTCTCTATGTCTAGAAGTAATCCAATCCTCTGTGTAAAACAGAGTGGTGCAAATGCTGTAAGGTGTATTTTCAGCCAGCAAGTTATGCCAGTACCAAAGGGAAGAAATGGTTAGTATATTGACAGTCCAGTAGAAAACCAGCTGGAAAGATGAGCTCCTGAAACTACCAAGGTGGGGTCTGTTGGGACCATACTGATGTGGTGTAGTATAGTGTCACACTTAGAATATTAGAGACATGATTTCCAGCCAAAATTTTATGTGAATTTGGGCAATCCTTATCTACTAAGCATCTGTTTTTCAGTCTTTCCCAAAGATTGAGAAAGTTCTTAAATTATTTTGAAGTGCTGTTGCTCAACAGTCTGATTTATAGTAGTGAAGGGCTTGAATGGTTGCAAAGGTTGCCCTAAACTAGGCACAGAAAACATAATCTTTTCTTTAGTGCTGAAATTTGAGGGTTTTATTCCCTTCCATTGGACTTGAGACTCAAAAGCAAACCCAAACAGCTTTCCGTAAGTGTAACTTTGCAGTGACCAGCTAAATTGAAATGTAGAGAGCAATCATGGGAGGTTGAAATAATTCAGATGTAAATATATTGTTAGTGGAAGTAGACAGTGTTTCTGGATAAACTAAGTGCAGTATAATGGTTGGCTTATTGTTGTTAATCTTTAGCATTTTTTGATTGGTTTTACTCTTTGTTCTGAGAGTGGATTGTGCTGCAGTGTGCTGGATAAGGAGCATTAAGACTTGGCACTAAATTCAGAAGTGTCAGGTCTGCATGAATATAGGACAAGTAAAAGCTACTATGATCTGCTGACTACAGATGTGGTATCTTGCTGAACTTTGGGATAAGTCACATGTCAGTCAGGTTCCCCGAATTTGTGACGAGTGAGAGGAACAGATATCCTGCAGCATGAGCCTTCACACCCGAGGGAGGGGTAGCTTTTTCTCTTCTCATCAGCCTTTCAGTGTAAGGAGGAACAAATACAAGTGCAGGACAGTCAGGCTGCTTTGATCCTGGAAAGCTCTGCCTGCTGTTTTGCTTAAAGTTCATCATTACCTATGCCAGTTTCATGGGAGAAGCTCTTCAAACTGGATAAGGTGGTGCTGTGATAATTTCCAAGTAGGAGGGTACTGCTGGATTCAACTACCTGCTTACTTTGAGGATTCAGAATGATTCTCCATATAAGTATCTTCTGGATGCATTTGAGCCAGCAGTCTCACAGATGCATGCTTACAGAACCAGAAAACACTTCTGCTATTAGTAATGGTCATTTGATTAAAATGTCCAGCCCTGCTTTTTCCTGTGATTTGAGTTTCCACTAAATTTAAGGTCACTTGCTCAAGTGCAAGGAATTCTGGACAGGGTCCTCCTTGGTCACAGCTTATTCTTTCAACTTCTGCTTAGCTCCATGCATTTCTAGTAGCATAATGCCATTCCTTGTATGCTTATGTTTGCCATTACAATAGTGGTATGTGACTGGATGTGACCATGGCATTTGGTTTTCAGTCTCTCTATTGTTTGGGCTTTTTAAATATCTTTTACTTTCTAAGTTGATGTTTTGAAACATCTAAAACCTGCATATTATCTAGGGTGTAATATTCCTGGTGCAGTGAAAATCCAATTGTAACATCAAAGCCTTACTTTCTGCCTCTGTAGAAGGACCCATCTTGCCCTGAACTGGGTTTGATCTTTGGAGGACCTTCTCTGTAGCCTATACCATCCCTAAATGTGTTCAGTTTACCACTCCTGAAAATAATTTTGTTGTAATAATGAAGTATTTTATCTGGTCACATCTGTGGTCTGTCATCTCTGTGACTGACAAGCTGGTTCAGAGGCTAAGAAATTTGCAGCTTGTCCTTATTTTGTGAACATTAGCAGGAAATTTTGACCCAATTGTAATGCCATGCAGTTTGGAACTCTGCTCAGGATTTGCTTCTTAAAGCAATACAATGACTATTTGTAGGGTGTTTCCTTTAAGCCTCCTTCATTTTCTTGCACTGTTAGTAGCCTTCATAATTTCTTTCTGCTTTTATCATTGGCAGGCTCTGTTTCATGGGTGTCTGTGCTGATAACAGAATTTGCCTTGCGGTGGGGAAAGTCATGAGAATATCTGTTCTGTGGCATAACGTGAGGCTTAGGGAGGTGGCCGGGAGTGCCCCTCTCTAGGCAGGAGCTCTGCAGGCTGTGTTTGTCACCAGGGCTGTGGTGACCAGCCTGAGCCTTTCGCCTCTGTGCATTGTGTCTTGGCTTTCTGATGCATAGTCTTTCTCTTGTTGTGTGTGTCACACAGGAAGAGGGCCTGGTGGCTTTTGGGACTTAAACAACTGCACAAAGGAATGTATTAGCCTTGTGTTTGCTGCTGACTTCCCACGCAGGACGGAGATGGGATCTCAGCTGGCTTAAATGTGCTCTGCATGCTTCAAGTCAGTGTACCCCCAGTGAAGGCTAACTGAGGACTGGTTTGTGTAGGTGCATTAGTACATGCTGAGAGCTGTGCTTACTGCCAGAGTAATTGCGCTGAACTATATTTAAAGCTCTTCTAAGCAAAAACAGTGACTTAGAGAGGAATGGAGGTGGTCCTAATGTCAGAGTCCCAAGATGAGAGGGAAGACCTGGGCCTGTTGCACATTTCCCTTTCCCTCAGGAGAGATGCTAGCTACTGGAGATGGATAGTGGGCTGCCTCCTCTTCACTCACATCACCATTTTGGCATGGCAGATATATGAAAGTGATGGGCCCTGGTTAAGGGGGTGTTCACTTTGGTATTATCTAGTGTCTGCAGAGGCAACACTGTTTGATGTGTGATGGCCTCAGAGCAGAGAGCTGTAGCCTACTGTAAAAACAGGTCAGGCTGTGGCTGCAGAAGGAACAGCACTTTGTGAGCAAATTAGGCTTGTATTTTCACACTGGTCAATGCTGCACAACAGGCCTGCTGAGCTGCTTGATTTCTTGTAAGCAAATCAGGGTATGGCTGTCCAACTTTTTCAGAGGACCGTTTTAGCTCTTGCCAGCATTAATAGGTACACAGGCAGTTCTGAGAGCTATTCTTACCTCACAGGGGGAAAGCTGCCTTAGAGGAAAGGAATAATTAAAACACAGTAACTGCTTAAAAAACCAAGACCAAAAACCTTAAAAAATATTACTTTATCATGCTTTTTGGATGTGTTGTCCAAGGTTAGGAGTATAATGAAGGCAGGTGAAAACCTGCTACCTTACCTAACACTGTGAAAAGTTTGTTTTTCACCTTGTCAGTCGGGGTCATTGGTTCAGTAGGGTACGGTGCAGTAGCATGGTTCACCATTAGGAGATTGCTGCTGCCTCTGGGTGGTTGGCAGTTTACTCTGGATGATGGTCAATTTACATGTCATTCAGTCTTTGGTTCTACTGTTGAAATGAAGAGCCCATTTTTAGTTTTATGGGAAGTAGCTTCAGACACCTTTTATCAATAAATCACAGTGATAGGTAATGAATGTGAAAACCAGTCCAGGTGTTCAAGTTCACCTGTGACCTATTCAAGAGGAATACTTCCCAGATCATGAAAAATTAATACAAAGTTCCAGTGTACAAGGTAATTCTATGGCAGCATTTGATTTGCCTGCCCTGGTCATCTCACCATGTGAGGGTTTCCTGAAAGATAAGACAGGCTTTTAGCCAGAATCTTCGTAGTGGTTACGTGTGCTACCAGTAAATTCTCTCAGCTGCTGGAACTGGAGCTTCAGTTCTTCGTCTCACCTTCAGCATCTCCATGGGCTTGTGTTGTTCAAATCTCCTGTTGCTGGAAGTATGATCAGTGAAGAAGCAGTGCCCTGGGTGAAGCAGGCCTGTGTGACCAGGGTGCCTTGTGACCTTATTCTCCAGTCACGCCTGGGCACAGTTCTGCACCAACTTGACAGCCAGCTGTGCAATCAGACTGGGCCTTGCCTTGCTGTAGAAGTGCAGTTTTATCTGAATGGGGAACTGTGAATCTGAAGTCTTTGAACAGGGAGAAGAAAACACCCTGTTTGTTCACTTGACCTTGTTCCTTGCTCTGCACCTTCTGTTAATTGATGGAGACAGGTGTTGAGCTGGGAACCCACTTCTCTTTTTTGTCTCTTTTGTGTACTTGTGGAACCTTGCTCATTCTAAAGAATGAAGCTAAAGCATGCCTCATCCTATCTCAGTGTTTCGTCTTGCTGGGATGCCTTAGTTGCTGTTACAAAAATGATTGGGTTGCCCTATGAGCAGTCTCTGTGGTAAGAAATAAGGGTCGAAATTTGATACCAGCTTCTCTGTTGCATTGATACTTGGCTATGATGAACACAGGCTTAGCCAGAGGCTAGCAAGTCTCCCCATCTGCAACGGATATAAAGAAAATAACATGGTCATTTTAAGTCTGGCATGTTTAATCAGTAGAGAGTGAAATCCCCTGATGACAAAAAGCGGTGTCTGTAGATCAGACATATTGCTCTGTTTTCCTCTTAGCTGCTGAATTAACTTAAGTCATGAAGCTCCTTCTCTCCTTTCCTTGATTTGTTTTTTATAGGGAGTTAAGGTATGTGAAGCTAGGAAGTAGATCTGACTGTCACAGTGTTTTCATTGAGCTTGCCAGCTTTAAAGTGTCTGAAAACCTGGTATACTGCAGGTTATGGGCACAAACCCTTTGGGCAGAAACCCCACAAATTAACATTAGACCTGGTGAGCTTTGTACTCTGCAGTGGATTGAGATAATGTTGAATACCATTTGCGTGCCTTTTATTTTTAGAAGGTAGTGTTCACGATATGAAAGGCATAGCCACAATTTCTGTGGGGTTCTGTTTTCCTGCCCTATTGTTTAATTTTAAAAGACACTACACCATTAAGTTTCTGGAGAAAGGTATGAACCCTCTGTGCTTCTCAGGGAGGGAAGAAAGGATGAGAGAGAAGTTTGAGAATAGTCTTGTTCTGTAACCTGCCCCTAGAAGTTTGGGGGTTTTTTCCCACTTGTCTGTGGATCTTCCTAGTATTGTTGGAAATCATCGCTGCTTACTATAGAACCTGTTATGATCATACTTGCAGTAAGATCAGCAAATTAAAACTGATTCCCAACCATGGCTTCTCTTGCACTTTGACCCAGATTTTGAGCTTGTGAAAGTAACTGGGGACGTGTTTCTGGAATGAGGAAATGGAAAACCTGTGCCTTTTGGACAACAGATACTTCCTTCACTGCACAGTCAGTGTTCAGTTCTGATCTGCATGAAACAGAGACCCCCACATAGCACTGATTTGCTATCTTTTTATAATGCATATTTTTATTTTTATGTTCATTTTAATCAATGATATAGCAAGCCTAGAGGTTGTTTTGTGTCACTAATTCATGTGAATGTCTTGAGCTCTTTGAATATATTTTGGTTTTTGTGGTTTTTTTTCTATTGTCACAAAGATTTGATTCTTAAGCAAGGACTGACTGGCCTACCAGTGTGCCTGGGCATAAAGGTGCTGGGAAACCTTTATGGTTTTAGGTTGTCAGTGAAATTGAAATCTTAAGATGTAATACACTGTTAGAGTCCTGTAGGAGATGCTCTGCAACATGAAAACCCAAAAGTTTCTGGTTTTGATGCCCAGAATGCAACCCCCAAGGTTCATTTGAACTGCATGGAAATGAAGGAGAGCTGTGCCCCTTTTGAAGACCATATGTGTGAAATGCTGCCACATGTGATTATCTAATCCTGACTGGTGACTTCAGAGAGGAAGGGAAGTTTTGTGGTTAAGACACAAGATCTTCAGTTCTCAGTTGTGTTGGAAGCTTCCTTATGTGATCTTATGAAGGATCTTTCTCCCTGTCCCACATGGGATATGGACATCTCTCCTGCTTGTTTCATGTGGATGGGGATGGTCTCTTGTTGCATTGCCATACTGTGTCCAAACTGGAGCTAATCATGACAAAGGCTTTGCAGCCCTACCAGACCTGTTGGTTTTGGGGGTTATTTGCATGGCTTATAAGCAAAGTCTCTATTCTCTGCTGTTACTCCCTTGGTGTCAGGACTGAAACTGTAGAAGTAGTCTGCCATGGGGAAAAGCTGTCTCAAGTATTATTCTGCTGAGTATCCCACCACTGAATCAGCAAGATGGTTCACATCAGATTTGACAGTCTTTGAGTGTATTTGCTCCATCTGACCTTAGGTTTATCTCCCCATTTGTGCCTGGGGCTTGGCATGCTTGCTGGGACCTGTGGTTTCAGCCAGGAGGCTGAACCCTTTGGTGGGGGTGAGGGAGCCCGTGGGGCTGCAGCCCCTGTGTCGTTCTGTTGAAGATGGAGAGGGGAAAGCAGAGGCTGCATGTCCATGTCAAAATGCACGGAGAGATTAGTCTCCAGTGTGCTGCCTGGTGTTGTTCATTGCCCATCAGCTTGCAGTAGCTGACTGTAGCAATGCTCTTGGCCACTCTCAAGCAAGAGAGGAGATATACAAGTTATATCATGTTTGAGCTGACATTTTGTCTCGTGTTTTTTGGGTAACTTGATAGTGTGTCTAAATTTTTACAGCAGGAAAATATTGCAGTAGTAGGGCTGTGGTGATAAAATGTGTTCTTCCATTCCAAGTGTTTGCATTATTAAGTAAGCATGATATTAGCCTTCAGAAGACTTGCCTGTTTCTTTTGTTTTCTATTTTTGGAGGGTTTTTTTTTAAGTAATGCTCTTTTATTTCCTTAGGCCCTAGTGGGCAAGCACTCATCTTGGATGGGAATAGCTGCTTTCAAGAGGAAACCTCTGTTAACTCTTGACTTTTTGAGGTATCCAGAGAAGGAATTTAGAAGCATTGCAGTGTTCGGTGCTTTTCTGTGGTTTCGTGTGCGAGTTGTTATGCATGCCTCCATGATTGAGAGGGATTGCATAAGACACTGACCCACAAGTCCTGGAAGTAGGACCAGATGGGATGGGGGAGAAAATGCATCGTACAAAAGGCTGGCTGTTTGCTTAGGGCACTGTAGCCAGGACCATGGTGTTCCTTGGTCTCACAGAACTTTCCCATGTGGCCTTGAGTAGTGATCACGGGTTCATGATCAGCTGTCTGGAAGCCAAACTCTGCCCCACAGTTTTGGTAAACTAGTTCTGTTTCCTTCCTGGTTTACTCCAAATGATGATGAAACTCCTTCAGATGTTTGTAGGAGTTTCTTGGAAGGCAGCAATGATCTTCAGCAAATTCTAGTGCTAAGCAAGTCTGAAAATGCTTGGCATGACAAAAAAGACAGGGGATGAATGCTCTGCTAATGCTGGGCTGGTTAATTACAGCGGTGGAAGATGGTGACTCTTTGTTACTCCCCCTCATGATTACAGGCGGATCAGCAGGAATCTAAGTGTCGTTCAGGTTGCGTTCCTGCAATTGCCTATAGAAAATCTCCCTGACCAAGAAAATCATGCTTCCATATGGTAAAAAACCTCCAAGCCAAACCCAGACAAAACAGACTAACCCAACCCAAAAGCAACACAATAACACAATACAGAGGAAACAGAAAAGTGAAAGAATTATTGCTTGGCTGCNCTTTTTTTTTTTTTTTTTTTTTTTTTTTTTTTTTTTTTTTTTTTTTTTTTTTAAATAAAGCATATAGCGCTTTAAGAGACGCTTGAAAAATACCTAAATGGGTACAGATTCAATGAAAAAGCTTGCAAACATCTGATCTCTGCATGCCAGTGTGCCTTCAGTCAGCCACCCCTTTGTCCATCTGACTTTCTGAACAGTTGATGATCTCACCAAAAAATAAACAAGCTGCAGAAGTGTTTAGGGAGTTTGGCACATTTAGGAAGTAACCAAGGAGTCGGGGTGGGGGAAGTTTTTCCTCCGGTTGCGGTGAAGCAGAGTGCTTTATCCTCTGCTGGAAAGAAAAGGACGGTTTTATGTTTATTGCAGGAGCCAGATCTTTTCCCAGCCTTTCCCTGCGCACGGAGTGGGGGGTGATGGTTGATTTTGGTGACGGGGTTCAGCGTGCTCACAACCAGCATATTCATGAGTGGTCCTGCTGCGTGGGAGAGAGGAGGGCGAGGGAGTAACTTTTGCCCCAGAGTAACCTCCGCATTGCCTCAGCAGAGGCGGCTGATTTACTTTTTCGTGTGGAACAAAAAGGCAACGGGGAATTTGTAACTGGATATGTAGATGAGGGAGCAATGACCGTCAGTAACCCCGTGTACTTCACGCCGCAAGAGCAGAGCGCCTGGTTCCTCCCCTTGCCGGCTCCTCCGCCAGGATCGCTCTGGGAAGCAGAAGTGGCACCCGAACCACTGCTCTCCCTGCCACCTCCAGTCCAGACCCTACTTTTTCCTGAGGGGGCCCGTTCTTGACAATATCACCTGCCCAAGCTAAGCCAAACCCATCCCCTAAAAAAAACGGGAACCAACCAAACAACAACAGCAAAACAAAACAAAAAAAACCCCAAACCAACAAACCAAAACCAACAAACCAAATAATAAAAAAAAAAAAAAA
>VZTJ01000242.1:113086-172821 GCA_013397795.1 Orthonyx spaldingii
AAAAAAAAAGCCTGCTGCTGAAGAGGTTGGGGAAAAGATTGCTACAGCTGTCCCCTATAGGAAGTGGGAAGGTATAAGCCCCTGGTTCTTCCATGTTATTACTTTCTCTTCAGAGCTCGTCGTTTTCCACTGCTTGCCCTGGCTTGCGGTGTCCTGTCTTCCTAGAATAGAAAAGACAGCATGACACCTACCTAGCTGTCTTACCTCCATCTGGAAATCTTCACTCTGGTAAATCCTATAGGAGTTGGTTGCTCACCTCCTCCTGGCACAGCTGCTTTGCTCATCACTGGTTGTTTAAGCAGTGTGGAGATAGAATTGTCCTCTCTCTGTTAAAACAGCAACAATAAAAACCAAACCAAGACTAAACACTGCTCCCCCATCAAAAAAAAAAAACCAACAAAACCCAACCAAACCACAAAACCAAAAGAACCCCCCCACAAAACCCAAGAAAACAACCTAGAACAGTGTGAGAGTCAGCTTCTTAAGATCCAGTTTTGTGGGCTTTAATAGTGTCCTTGATTATAATTTCCAGACGCTCCACCTCTGCTGTGATGAAGGTACAAATTTGTTTTGAAGTCAGGAGCTGAAACACCAATGGCTTGAGAAGGTGAAGCATTTGGGAAAGAAAATGGAAACAATGCTGCAAATGTCTTTTTTAATTCCAAGTAGCTAAGATTGTTTGCTAGATCTGCATGTGATTCTGTATCATACCTGTGTGTCTGCATATGTCAGACTTTGAAATTTGTGGTAGAGTACACCAGCTATTAACACAATTAACTAAAGACTAGTAAATCCCTCAGTGGTCCATGCATCAGCTCAGTCCCATGTTCAGTAACAACCCAGGGATTAAGCACTAATGCTGTAGTAGGTTTCAGATCAGGAGAGCATCTTGGTGTGCCTTGTTTCTGCATATGTATGAACAAATTGAGTTGAAGCAGTGATGTTAATGGGAGGTTTTTTGAAGGTTGATTGGTTTTTTTGTTGTAGGTTTGGGGGGTTTTTTGAGACCAAGACATCATGGATTGACATTTCTGAAGCCAGCCAAATTTCAGAGTACTTTACCAGCAGCTCCTCATTTCCCTTTGTGCTTTGGTTTGTGTAATTCCCTCTCCCCCATTTGTCAGCTTGACTTTTCCTGTTCAGAGCTCTCACACGAGTTTCCTTTTGGCTTTGCTGTGACCAGAATGTTGCTTGTTTTGTCACTTTCCAGACTTGAAACTTCGGGATTTCCTGATTGACAATGAGACATTCTCTGACTTCCTCCATCATAATGTGTCCATGCCATCATCTGCAGTAGAGGAGCTACTAGATGCAGGGGTCAACTTCCAGCAGGTAAAGAGTAGTTTCAACTCCTGACACAATGCTTGTCTATTGTTTGTTTAGCTGTAGTGCCAAGATCCACAATGCTGGACCCCTCTGTGCTAGGTGCTGTAGTAACAGAGGAAAATGTATTCCCTTCTCTCGTCCCTCTTGCCCTCAATTTGCTGTCTTGTTTGATTTTAAGCTGTAAAAGGACAGTGGGAACCCATGAGCAAATGTTTCAACCTGCATAAGAAAATAGTACTCTCTGGCTACAGTGAATTTCTTCCTTCCCCTTTTTTTTTTTTTAACGAAAGTGAAACAATAATTAAGCTGCTAGCTCTGTTCTGACTGTTTTCAGTCACTCAGCTTGGACTGGGGCAGGGTTTCTCTGTCTTGCTCTGCCTTACATTCCAGTGCAGCAGAAGGAGCTATACTTTTAGGTTTTTGGCCAACACTTCAAGACAGACACATTGTATATTGCATAGAACAAGAGTCTTGATTTCCTGAGTGCTACCATGGTTGCAGTCATATACATAGCCAGTGGTGGCAATGGGTTAGAACCCCTGTCTTGCGGTGGCTGTCTGCAATTGTCAAGCTTGTAACATATTTTTTGCTAGGCTTGGTGAATTAATCCATCAGCATCATTTCTAATGCACAAGTCAGAACAGGCTTCAAAGGAAGACCCAGGGTTTTCTTGAAGCAGTGCAAAAGGTGGTATACAAAAGGAGGAGGAAGTCCGTTTAGCTCCTCAACTCCATATCAGATGTTTTCATTGAAGTGGAATGGATTAATAGTCCTTTTAGTCTTTCTTTTCATGTAGTTACAGATACTGTCCTGCTTTGCACACATTATCTTGTTCTTCAGTGAATTCTTTCAAGCCATCTGTTTTCATGCAGTTTGATAAGTTATCCTTCAAGTTAAGGATATATTCTATTAAAAATGTAATGCGGAGAAAAAATTCATACCCATTTTAGGGTATGTTTTGTTTTACTTGAAACCAGTTTGCCTGGAATTCAAACTTAAGATTAAGACAATCATGCTAGAGAATGATTCTGGAAGGGTAGCTGGAAGACTGCAGCAACAGCATTCTAGTCATTCTGCCTAAGTTAGTGGAGAGGCAGAAAGATTTTCAAACAGGCAGAAAACCTGACCTTACATTGTGTGACTGCCATACTAGACTGGTTGTATATGGAAATGGAAGGGGAAAAAAAGCTTAGCTTTTATCTACATAATGTGTCTGAAGAGTGGTGAAAGGCTGGTCAGTCAGCTAGTTCTTCCTTCAATGCTTCAAGCTGTGTTCTTGTTTATGTAATTCTTGAGCTAATTCTGCTAGAGCACTGGGAGTGATGCTGCTAAGTTGTAATAGCATTTTTGTGCTCAGGGATGGCCTGAAGAGATAATCTGAGCAACAGGACACTAAGCTGCAGAGCAGTAGCGCACCACATTTTCTTTGAGCACTCTTCTGATATTGATGGTGACTAGAGATGCAGACCTCTCTCTTCCTGCGGAATGACTTTATCTGACTCACAGAATGGATATCTTTGATTTTGCTGGAGATCTGGTTTGGAGATCTGACCTCACTGCTGAGCTGACTAGTGAATTCAGTATTAATAGGCAGTATTTGTTAGGTCTGAATGAGTGGGTTACAGCGTCATTCAGAAGTCATATAGTAGAAGGGCCTATCCAGAGTATGCCAACCTTTCACAGCAAATACAGCCTTCTTCTGCAGCCTGTGTCCTGAGGTTGTTCAACAAGGCCAGAAGTTACGATACACAAGCAAGTAAGGAAATGAAGTCACCAAGGAGATGGGACTGTTCACTGGTGTTGCTGTAATGACAGCACTCCAACACGTCCAGCAGGGTTGTGTATCCAGCATACTGAAATTAGTACAAACACATAAAAGTGGCCACAGCCTTGTCTTGATGGGCATGTTGCTTCCTGGGGCAGAGTGTTTTTCCAGTCGTGACAGGTGTGCTCAGAAGGGTGTGGGATTTGAAAGGTGCCTGGGTCAGCAGTGGGCAGGTAGCTATGTAATCGATCTGGTATGCTGGTGTTGTCCAGGTGTGGCCAGACAGCTCTTGTGTGGCTTGGAGCCAGGAGTAGGTCCTATGCCTCTGAAAAACTGAAGGCACAATGAGGTCCTGGGCCAGTGCTGCAGCGTGATGTGTGGCATAGCAGCGAGGAGTAAATAGTAATGGCCAGTGCATATTCTGCTTGGAACAAATCTCTGTTCATGAAGCAGGAAAAGTCCCAAGGAGAGAATGATGTGACCTGTAAGGACAAAACAATTACCTGTGACTATTTTCAGGCATGAGCCTGGCATTTTGAGAGTCCTTAGGGGACTTTACCTGCCATTTAGGATGTATTTTTGCCTGCTGAAGACACCATGGGTTCAGATGACTGCAAGTGGTTAGAGAACTTGCTGATTTGGTGAGACTGGATGTTTTACTTTGGGGTGAATAGGCAAAGCGTTTTTTCTCAGGTCTCATGCTGTGGACCTGAGTGCTTGAAAAGGGCAGCTTCTCTCCAAAACAGTTTAAAATCTGGGTGAAAAAGGGGGACATTTTCAGAACGGTGGAAGGTTGATCACCTTCACTTTTTGTGAGTGAACGCTGAGGCACTGGGAGACACTGATTTTTCTGTATGTCCACTCAGGGAAGCTTGTTTAGACTCATTCTGGGAGTGTTTTTTCAGTGCCCCACAAATACCTGCTTTTCAGCATGGCTATAACCTGGTAGTAGTACCTCTGCTGGCAAAAAAAAAAAAAANAAAAAAAAAAAAAAAAAAAAAAAAAAGGCACTCCAGATTTTTCAAAAGGCCAGCCTTTTTGATGTAAGAGCTGTTTAACTGCATGTATGGCATTGAAAAATCCTATTTTTGGCACATGGATACAGTCCAAAGTTAAAGGCTTGCATGAGAATTGATTAAAAATCTCTTTTCTCTCCTGTCAGTACCATTTACTTGTTTTCTGAACTTAATTCACTTTTTGCCCCAGATTGTGCATATGCCTTTGGTTTTGAAAGACAACAAATTGCAGACTTACCAGCCTGGTTCAGGAGCTGCTAGCTGTTCTGGAATGTAGATCAATCCTCTTTAGTTGTTGTTGTAATTTGTACAATGCACACTGGGTCTTACAACAGAAAGAAGAAATTAAGTCTATGGCTGTTGTTACCTGAAAAACTTACAGTAAAATTTTTCCATCTGTCTAGCCCCAAGACAAAAAAAAATTCTTTCTAATAGTAGACTCTGGGTTTTTCCTTGTTTATCACCTTTAAGAAGTATGCAGATTTTTAACATGTACTTCGTTGTTCAGCAAATATGAAGTTGTTAACTGACCTTATTAAAAGAATTTGGTTATTAGGTCTGAAAGGGTCTGGTGGTAACTCAGAGGAATTTTATCAATTTCATTAATAAGGTGATTGCTTGTAGATTAGGAAACATTATTGACAAGCAAACCATTACCTTAGGAGAAATACACCTGTGAAGGAAGACTCTAGGATCTTATCTCATTTGTTGCAGCCAGTAAGATAACTCTTTTTTTGCTGATACATTATCTGCTCAAAAACACTGCGAATGTTTGTCGCAGCAGTTATGGAGTAGATACTTCAGAGTTAAGGGAGATGATTCCGATTCAGAACTGCATAGAAAATGTGGCTGGCAGATATGTCTAAGTAGTTTGGGACATAGGTCTTTTGCCCTTCACATAGATTTGCCAGACTTGTGTCTGGTCACAAGCCTTGTTTTTGTCTCTGTGGCTCAGTTCCCAGAAGACTGAACATTAGGCAATACATGTACCCTTGGTTGGAGGAAATGGCTGCTGTGGAGGACAGGATCACTGCTGCTTTGTGCATGTTTGCGGGGAAGCAAAGAGAGACCTGCCTCCCCCAGGGCTTCTCTCCCATGTTCTCAGCAGGGGAGGGTTTTTCTAGGAACTGAGTTGCATATGAGCCAGGGCTGCTCAACCTGTAGAGAAGAATGCCCCCTCACCTCTATTTGGAAATGTTTGGTTTGCCTAGTCAATAACCAATTTTTTGGTTGGAGTCTTTGATGAAGGGAGACTTACATGCTTTCTCCACTTTCATAGGTCATTGTGTCTGGTTATCGAATGCGACTGCGAGATCTCTGCAATAGCTCAACATCATCTGAATTTCTTACAATCCAAAATCAGACAGCAGCCATGGACTCTGAAGCCTTCATTTGCACCTTGTCAATGGAAAAACTCCATGCAGCTGAGCAAGCTTTCCGTGCTAACCTGAATCCTTTGAAGCCTCTTCAGGTGAGTTCACTGGCTGTACCTGTGAGAGTTCATCATTGACACAGTGACATTTTCCAGGACTTTCAGTCTAGGAAGTCACCCCTGCATTTCCAGAATGGCTTAGAGGCAGTCAAAAGAAGAAGGATGGTTGGTCTTTGTCACAGGAGCATGAACAGCATTACTTCTTCCTGTCGTTCTTACCCTTCCTGTTCAGTCTGCTACTTGCAGAGCATAAATGTGTGTGGTCTGCAATTCAGTTTGTCAAGAGGAAAGTCTTTATGCTGCATGGTAACAAACGGGCTCTTGGTTGTTCCTGTGTTTTAGTCAAATGTTGTATCTTGGCTGGAAGGAACCCAGAGATAAGAATGGCCTGTGCTGAGTGCTAAAACCATTGCCCTCTGCCCTTAGCATGGGGCCACTGAGTGCAGAAGTTTCTAGCCACTGAGAGGCCAGAACCTTTAAGAAGGTTTAAAGCATACAAAGTGGAGTCAAGTTTTAATGATCTGTTTTAAAAATTAACTGAGTGGGTATTGGGGGAAGAATTCATTGAACTTCAAGAAAATACATTATTTACAGGGTGACTAGAGACTAGAGCAGACTTGGATTTAGGAAAATCCAGTGATGTTTTGCTACAGATCTGCAATATCTGTTAAAATATAGAAGTTTGAGGAATTCAGTGCTGGATATAACAGTAGAGTGAAGAAAGGACCACAGAACCCACTCTGTTACCCACTAAAACAAATATTCTATTGTCTGCTGTGTGAGTTTTCAGATATGATGAGCCTTTCAGTACTGAAAGTCATGTACTGCTTGCTTGGCTTTGTCCCAAGTCAAAGAGGGTCATTATCAAGTACTGGAATCATATTACTCTCCTGCACAGTACGTAGCAGTCAGTGACTTCTCTCCACAGCTCATCTTCTGTTCTCCATGTGTCCTCCATCTGCGCTTTTTCTTTCCTGCTCGAAGAGCAAGACAACCCATAAGCATTAAAAGATGTGGTAACAGCACTAAAATTGTAACAAAGATGGGCTATTTGAAGAGGAATGGCTATAACTAGTTTCTTGTCTTCAATTGTATGTGTATGTGCACATATATATATATTTCGTTTTAAACGTTCAAAGATGCTAGAATCTTGAGGTCTGAAGGGGCTGAAAATATCCAGTTTTTGTACCAGTCAGAGTTGGTTTTCTGAGTCCCATGGAGACTCAGTCTTGCTTTTCTTATTTATAGAAGCTTCTGCAGCTTAGCTGACAGAAGCAGGTAGTGACTGTGTCTCTATCATTAGGTCTGTATTGTATGTTGGTGAAACAGTCGTAAGCCACTCTGCGCCTCCTGGCAACAGCAGTACAGATTTGAGATACTATGTGCAGTTCTGGGGGGCTTCTGTGAAGCTGGCTCATGATCTTGTCTTCAAGGGGAAAAAAGCTGGAGTCAGAAGCCAGCAGTTCTAAACCTACTGTGCATTGTTGTCTGGGAAAGGTCCACAGTTTTCCTCAGAAATGTGTCACCCTGTACCCTCTAGTTAAGCTGCATCAGTGAGTGAAATAAAAACTAACTGGCTTCAATGTGGCCAGGCAAAATGGATAATTTAAGCTTAGGATCACAACCAACACATTTGAAACTTTGTGTCTTTAGAGGCTAAAAAAAGTTCCCTGACCTGCAGTAACATCTTTAAACAAAGAGGGAACTTTCTGCTCATGGACAAAAGAGGCTTTTGACACAGCTGATTGAAGGTACTGTGTGTCAAACCTTGGACATGCACACTGAAGGTAGCATGCTCTATATCTACTACAGAGTCTGTAAACCAATGCCAACAATTTGTCCAGAGATTAATTTTTTTTTTTTTTTTGCTTAGTCCCTTTGATTTACTTCACAGCAAGGCATTTCAGTAAGCAAAGTACAGGCCAAGTCAAATGCAGGTGCAACAGCAATTTGGAGACAGGTTTTTAGCTTGTGTAATTGGACATGGACTTCACTGGTTGCATTATTTTGTGATTTATGGAGAGGCAGCATCTTAGTGCAAGAACTCTGTAAATTCAACACTAAGGGCTTGAAATGTAAACTGACAATTTGTGTCTCTCTGATATCTGGGGAGTGAAGTGACTATGGTTTTTTGAAATGTCTTAATACATATGAGTTAGCCTGACATCCACCTGCTTGTTTTTGTCCCTGTGCATTATTGTTATTCCCTCTGCAAGATGATGAAGTAAATTTCATAATGGAATTGATGGATTAGAAGTGACTGACCTGATTGTATGTTAACACAAATATTTATGCTGAAACATGAAGGGGAGGGTGCAAGGTTGAGAGCCCTATGATCAGGGAGTCAATGTGTGGGCTGAGACCCTGATAATAACACTCACTTCTGCTGGCTTAAAGTGTCTGTGCATTTGCAGCCTCAGGCAAACTCAAAGTGTTCTAAGTAGCTCTCAGAATTGTAGTAATTACTAGCAAATTATGGACAGATCAAGATTTTTAAAAAGGAATTAAAGTGCACGCATGATGACATGCATAAGCTCTGAATGTCACAGCTCTGCTAAGTTTTTTTAAAAAAGGAAGGCAAGGAATAAACATTTTACATACCTGCTCCTCAGTTCTATCCAGAACACCTTGAGTATTGCCCAAAGGGAGGTGGTACAGTTAAGACAAGAACTTCTAATTAAAATTTCACACTAGGATTCTAGCTCTGTCACTGATCTTTTCTATTACTTCAATTTAGCCTATTCTGTAGGATGAGGAAATAGAGCCAAGTACATGGAGGTGTGGTAGGGAGGTTAAAGTGTGTCTCCTTAGTCTTTGTCATGTAAGAACCTATTTGAGGCAGGCTGTTTAGATCAAAATCCAGCAGAAAATCTGGGTGTGCTCGCAGGGCACCAAGGCAGAGGATCAACTTTCCTTCTTTTCTGAGTGTTCACTCCTCTAGAAGAAAAGAGTGTTTCAAAAGGTCAGATTCCCTTTTCCATGACCCATGTCTTAATCTGTATCTATTCTCTGATGCCTTTTGACCAACAATACTACAGGATGAAGGACATGTTGTACAAGCTCCTTGTGGACACATCAGCTCTTCTTGAGGCTTACCTTGCACTGGGTAAGGCAGACTGAGGCAGGAGAAGCTAGTTTGAGGAAAACAGTGAAGCATTACATCTGACTGCATGCATGCAAATTTCCTTCCTGGGTTTCTCCCAGTGGTAGGCCAACAGTTGTCCCATAGAGGAACTACACAGTTTGGGAAAGGCTAACAAGAGCAATGGCAGTAAGTTCCCAGTCATCACAATACAGTCCAGTAGGACATTTCTGACTGTCTTATATCATAGAAGTACTTGTTTTTAAATCCGTATGCCAAATCTCACCAGTTTTGAATGTGATTTGGTGGGGGAAGGTTAAATGAGAATGCAGATTGCTCCTGTGGGATTTAATCTCTTAGGCAGCACTGCCTAAGAAGGGCATGGCCATACTCACTTCCAGTAGTATGCATCTGTAATAAGCCATGAATGTACTGTGGCTTGTGTACTACAGTGGTCCTTGAAAGTGTGGGTGAGCACATGAAAATCCAATTGTTTTTTCTCCCTCTGTAATATGTGTGGTATTTTGTCAAATGGTTAGCATGAACTAAACATTAGATAATAAATGCATTGCAGCTGAAAAACGGCTTTTAGAAAAGGTCTCCTAATGTAAATATGTGCTGCAACTGAGCTCTGAGCTTCCCTTGGGTTTTTGAGAGCATTTTCAGTCAAGCACAATGATATCATCCTTTTAAACAGCAGTGGTTTGAGACTTCCACTCTCAGGAAACAAAAGCAGAAGCTTAAAGCACGTGATTTTTCTGCAGAGGCCAGTGGAAAGCTTCTGCTAAGATCAGTATAAAGTTGTAATAACTATTTCAAAGCAAATGTGGCAGAGCGATCTTTCTTAAGCAGAAACAGTTAGCTGTGTGATGCAGACTGAATTTGGGCTGAATTTTTTGACTTCTCAACACTTTAAACCATGCATTTCTCATGTATGTTAAAGTTGAAATCATATTTCTCATTATTTGTTCATTCCCCATAAGTCTCACATGAATTTATTCGAGGCTTGTCTGTCAACTCCAACCATCTATTTGTCACTAGAGTAAATCTTGTAGCATGCACATACAAGCACACAGAGTCCCCCTCAGTGCACTCAGTACCTCAAGAGTATTCTCATGTTGTCTGCCCAAAAAGACAAATTTAGTGACTTGCTAGCCACTGCCACAGTAATAGTAGAGGGCAGTTGTGTTCAAAACCTGCTAAAGCTTTGTCTTTCCACAGTGTACTTAGAACAGACAGGTGATGTTTTTGCAGCACATTGCCAGTAAATGAGTCACTGCGCTCCCCAGCCCCAAGATGTAGTGCAGATACCTGCTGAAGACAGTCTCACAGTAGGAACAATCTTCCTGGATCTACCCTGAGTCTAGAGGTTTCTTATTAATGTAATTAACTACTTAGTGAGTCACTACAAAGGTGTATATTACAGGGAAATTAATGACATGCTCATCTGTTCAAAGAAGACTGGTCCTTGTGACTGATTTTTTGTTATTGTCTCTGGACATGACTTGTGAGAGACTTCCTGAGTGGGCTTTGAGATTCAAAAAGTGGTAGAGAGAGTAAAATTTCCTCCATATCATACTATTGCAAGGTCTGGTGAGAAATGAAGTTATAAGAAATTGTTAGGGAAGAAATGTCAGGGTGCTGTGGTATGAAAGGATAGATGGGTACTCCTCACGTTTCAGGGTAAGGTTTTCAAGCTCCTTGAATCACCTAAGACTGACTTACAAGGTCAGGAAAAAGTCCTGTTAAGCTCAGAGTCCTCGACTGGTGGTCCAGCAGTGGCCTTTAATGGGCATGTGAAAGGATGCAGCCATTGGGCGAGTACACAACAACAGTTCTTCAGTGTAATATCCTGTTCTTCAGTAGCTTACAATCCAGACTTTCTCAACCACTGCTGGGATCTTGTTGTTTAATAGCATTTGGTAAGACTTTTATGTTCCATGAATTCTTTTCAGTCTTTCTCAAACTTACCATACCATCACCATTGTGTAGAGTATACTGATTTTTTCCATTTGGCTAAATTGTGTATGCAGAAGCTCCTTTGGTTTTGTTTTAAACTGATCATTTCACTAGAAGTTCTCTAGTTCTGTAGGATGAGGCAGAGTGGGCAATCATCCTATTTCCATTCCCCATCCCACTTGTAAGTCTACAAGTCATAATCTCTTTGTCCTTACACATCCCATTGGAAGAGCTGAGGTCTATTGTTCTTCCTTCAAAAACCATTCTTACCTTGAATCATGGCCTTTGTCTGTACTTGAGTTCCTTCAGAGATTGAAAATCCAAAATTGCACATAGTACTTGAGAACCAGGATTGCATTGCGGATTTATATTGATGTTGATCTGTTTTATCACTATCTTATTCTAAGATCTCTCTTTTTGAGTGGCATTAGCTAATTCAGAGCCATAAAAGGGGTATGTTAAGGTAAAACTGTCTTTTCCCTATATACTTTACTTTGCAGTGCTGAATTTTGTCTGGCACTTTGTAACAGTGTGTCAGTAGGAGGCTGTTCACTAATCTTTTGCAATTGAATTTTGACTTTTCACTGTTCTGAACCAATTAGTATCTTCAGAAAACTTTTCCTCATCTGCCCTGTCCCTGAATCACCTCTGAATGCAGTGAACACAAATCTCTGTGGACATTGATGAAGTATACGGAGCTGAACAAGAACATCTCTTGTTATGCATGAACTAGAACTTTCTACCTCACCTTATTGCTAAAGTAGTAGTGGTAGAGCAGACATGTAGTTTTGATATTTGCTGGCTAGATTTCTTTAACTATGTCTTGAAGGTCTATGCCTGTGGGGATTTTTAATTGCTTTTCTTCTAGATGATATCTTTTTATTTATCCAAACCTTAAGGACTGCATTTAGTAGAAATCCATAGAGGTTAGAGACATCCTCCCTGAAGTTGCAAGTGGCTTTGGAGCAAAGACTAACTATGCACTCAGAAAAGTTAGCTGAATTTTCAACATCCCAGCAGATCAGCAGAACAGTGCCCATTTACACCAGCTGGCACTTACCAGGTCTTACCAGTCTTCAGCAGATCAAGTAGAACAAGTGAAAACCTCCGGACTTTGTTTCCAGAAATTGCCCCAGGAAAGATGTGAAAAGGAAGACATTTAGTTCAAAATATGTGTGTTAAAATCAAGGGTTTTGGCTGTTCATCTGTGTGTTGCAATGCTGTAACTTTAGTATGCTTTCAAATGCTGCAACGTGGAGCTGTTAATGTGAAATCTTAGGTATTTATTTTAATCTTCCTTCCCTTGAAACAAGGATTGTGACCAGATGTTTTCCATGCAAGATAATCCAGATATGTGAACAGAAAAGGAAAAGAACTCCACAAATCGAACTCCAGGCCACCAGTTACATGTAGAGCAATTGGAAACAAGGAGTTGTCTTCATTGTGAATTCCTGCTAGAGCAAATAGTTTCCTGAAAGCTGTACCTTCCACTTCTGGAAGCCTGGCAGTCTTGCTCTTTGGTGACAGTGCATGCGAGCTATTTCCTGGAAGCTGTTTGTTTTAAAATACACCCTTGGTTTAGATAAAGAACATCAAGGCCTGATGGGAGGACTTGAGTGATGATGATGGTGTACACTGCAGTAGAGAGTTCTTTGTGTCTGAGTTGGTATCTGTGTAGTCTCACTGAAAACTTGTGCCCACCAAATTGTTTTTTCTCCACTGTACTGACTTTGCAACCCTTCTTAGCACTGGCTTGCAGGATTTCAGGACTGTCCACATGCTGTCCTGTAGACCGTGCTTGTTTTGTGGCCTGGAATGCAAGTCATCCTTTCCATTGTAAGTGTAGGTGCATTCATTCAGCATTTTGTTGGTATGGTTCTGGTTATGGCATCTGTGTACTTAACCTGTGAAAAGAGAAAGGGGTGATTCTACCACATTGCAGGGTGCAGAAGCCCATGGTATTTAAAGTTCAAGGTTACACAGAAAGCCAGCTGTCTTCCCCACCAAGCACTTTGCCATGTAAACAGTCCTCACTGCTCTATACAAGAATGTTTGCAAGAGTTTAAATGCTTTGTTTGTGTTTTGCAGTAACTTCTAGTTTCCTTTTCTGTCTTCCTGCAGAGACGACTTTCTTTCAATTCCTCCTTGTGGGATCTGTCAGAAACTGTGGAAACTTTGAGAGAGAGCATTGGGAAGCTTGTTAAAGAGGTAAGAAGAGCCTTTGTGTCAGGAGAACACATTGCTGTGGTTGCTATCTTAACCTGTGATCGAGTACAAGAGGCAACTCCAAGTCAAATCCCTGGCTTGTTTTGAAACTTCTCCCCATCCTACAGCTGTTTTCCCTGTGTCAGTACAGGCAGCATGCACTTTGCAACCCCTTGGCACTTCAAGTTGCAAATACCATAACAGGAATTAAGACATTTTCTGTAGTGTTTTGCCTTCGCGGGAGTGGCACAACTGTTGGGCTTGCAGTACATCTGCTGCCTAGTAGTGCCTTGCAAACTGCATGTTGAGGCTTTCCTTTCTATTTTTTTCCATTCAGCTGCCAACCCATGTCAGGGTTAGTACATGGTTTTATCTACCGGGTTTCATGTGCAGTGAGGGTATGGCATGTGGAAAAGGTGCTGTGGCTGTTATAATTTGAATTAGTAGCTATAGGCTACTGTTTCCTCTTTATCTTGCTTTTTGAGGCAGAGATTGTATTGCAGTCTTGCGGGGCACTCAGCACAATGACAACACAACACTAAACATAACCAGCGATTTGCACAGTCAAATTGACATTCTAGAGACTGCAAGTATTTGTTTTTGCAGGTGAAATGATGGATCAAGGAAAAAAGCCTTGCGTACCTACGTATGAGTCAGAAGTCCAAATCGGGGGGATAGGGGGTGGGTGTCGAGCCAGAAACTTATCCCAGTTTTTTTGTCTGGCTCTGACTTTGAAGTGCAGCTATTAGTGAAAAACATTCTCTCCCTGGAGCAGAAATCACAACCATCTAAGCTAAACAATGCCGCAGCCTCCTCCTCCCTTCGCTCGTCTTCCGCCTTTGCATCAGAGCGAGAGCTCGGCGCCCGTGAACGGCAGTAACCCCTGGGAGCCGGCACAAGAGCGGGTCACTCCAGGTTAGCCTGCTCCTCACTCCCACGGAGGGGCAGCTGCCGGGAGCCTGCGCCTGCCAGCCAACAATTCCTGGCACGCACCCCTCCCCGAGAGCCACAACCTGCCGCGCAGCCCCCCGCACATGGAAACTAAGACCATTCCAGGATCGGCTTCAGTTAGAACCGTGGACGAGCTTTTGCAGCGAGCGGGGAGGCTGCCCTTCGGAGTTTGACTACAGCTGTTTCCTGTTACGTCATTTAAGCTTGCCTTTTTTTCTTGTCTGGGATAAAAATAATTGAAACCACGTGATGCTCAGTTTGCTGATGTGGCCGAAAACGTCCCAGGGTAACGTGCCTTTTGCTTGGCAGCTGTTTTGGGTAGGACTACCTTTTATTCTGCCCTGCTGTGCAAACAAAGGCAGCTTTTTGCTCCGTGTACAGCACGAGCTGCTCCAGATGGCTTGACCGAAAGTTACTTCTTATTGTCTGTCAGGAGGATTTCTGTGTGAAAAGGAGGGACTTGCTCCCTTGTTTCAAAGGGCAGCAGCTTGAGGGGGTGGAGAGAACTATTGTTCGTGCCATGTCTAGGAGCCTTTCTAGCAGGGAATTTTAATTGGAAAATGGTCTGAACAAAATATTTGTCTTGGAGTATGGGGATTGATTGGATCTGTGTCCTTGGACTCTTTAAATCAACTTCTAGAAGGGCAGATTAAACACCAAGAGCAAGGGCAACTATTTAGAAACTCTTAGAGAGCCAGGTCTGATGTCTGGGAGAAGAAATAGCTTAGTAACTCTTCACGTTTGACATGCTTGCTTCCAGAGGTGTAAAAAGATCAGCTCTGCATGTAAATGGTAAAGTTGCTGGTGCCAAAGTTGAAACAAAGTTCCTTGCTCAAACTGTTTCAAAATAATGTGTAGAAATGTATCTGCCAATGCCGTCCCTCTGTAAGATAGTTAACACTTGATATGGGAACTACCTGCACTCTCTATTTGAGTACCTTTGCTCGTCATGTTAGGGAGTTTATGGTACTTTAGCTAAAGCAGCTGCCTTTTTGCTGAGGAAAAATGGTCTGCTTTACCTAAGATACCAAAAACTCCCCAAGGGATCCCTTTGAATTGCACATTCAAACTGTCATGCCTGAAATGCAGCCTTGGCCTTTTGGGTGAGGAATCATCAAATCCAAAAATCTACATGATGCATATGTAGCAAACAAACACTGTTGTGTCACACTTTTCATTCATGTCCCCTGATGCTGGTCTCCTGTAGGTCACCCTGAACCTGTGGAGCCAGGTTGAGTGGCATCAGGCTGCAGGCAAAGGCAGTAGTGAGTAGTGAGGAAATGAAAGTACACCTGATCAGTCACTCTGGACATTTGCACTCAGGATTTTGCTGTTCTCACAGCTGTCTTCCATTATATCAGTGTGTCATGTGCTTTTAGGCATCTGAAAATACAGGCTCCTTGTGTAGATGACACATAGTAGCTGTTGTTTAGCATCAAGAATTTTTCTCCAGATGCTGGCACATCTAAAACATGCACAGTGCTACAGGTGAACACAAAGGGTCAGGTTTACGTCCCACTGCAAGGCCAAAGAGTATTGAGTGTGCTTTCCTTTGAACTTGAATTGAATCATTCCAGGACAATGCTGCTTTCAGCATTGTTGCTGGCTGGCTTTGCCAGCTGTCTTAGACTTTGGTTATCTGCTTTTTATTTAAACAAAGGTGACAGGCCAATACGCAGTGAGCAAAAGTGGCAGATGGTCTTTGACTCTGTTATTGTCTGTGAAAACAGGGCAGTTGGACCACAGCATCTATAGTTGTTTCTGAGATGCAGTTGACAAGCAGTTACAAATAGGTTTTTCAGCAGCTCTGCTTGCCCTATTTAGTGCATGTGCCTGTTCTGGGCAGGACAGAATAACATCAAGTTAATGACACGTACTGATATTTCAGTAGCAGTCAAGAAATCAGATAAAATTTTAGAAAACACTTAAAAAGGGATAGAGAACCAGCTGTAGCATTTTACCATGCTACTATATAAAACCCTTTGATATGGAACACAGATCCAGGCTCTTGCTCTCCGAAAAGGGATAGCAGAACTGGAATAAAGTTCAGAGAAGCTCACTTAGGACATTTAGAAGTAGAACGACTTTCACAAAAGGAACAAGAGAATAGGCTGAGACTGTTCAGCTTGGAAAAGAGATGAGTTGGGGATATGATGGAGACCTATAGAAGAGATAGGGATTGAGTGTTCACTGTCTCTTGCAGTAAAAACAAAAACAAAAATGACATGAGACCAAATGGAGCTAACTGTTAGCTAACTGTTCAAATTAAGGAGAGAGAATAGCTTATTTCCTGTGATGTTGGATGTTGAATACTTGTGGATGTTCTAAATTCAAGGAGTTTACCATGGAAGAAATTAATTGAGGGTTAGAAAATAGAAGTTCCCTGAGCTGAAAAGCAATGGAAACTGGAAGATTACTTAGAGGAATTATCCTATATTCTTGCTTTTGTCTTATTTTTTCATGGGGACCTTACTGTCCCCATCAAAGAGGTGATGTTCTGACATCTCAAGACAGGGGGTCTGAGAGCAACACTCCAGTGTAGCATGAAACCAGTGCTCATGCAAGTGGGTTGCTTTTTCTGTTGTGGTGAGCCTGGCCATGTCTGAGCGTGGCAGCATTAATGCAGCAAGTGTCTCAGGCTGAGGGCAGGGTGCTTTTGTTCATGACACATTGCAGGCATGTTGTCTGGCTTATGCTACTCACGTGAGTCTGGACGTACTAATTGTTCTGGCTGGTTGTATGTTGTCACCTCAGGCCCGGTGTCAGGTCAGCTGGGCAGGAGAAGGCTCCTTACTGTGACTGGCTGCACGCAGAGCTTATGCTGGGATTCAGGCTCCTGGCTGCAGCAGGGCTTGTTTTCAAGGATTTTCTGGCAATGCTGTTGACAACAGGTCAAGGAGTTTCTGGGGCAGGGATAAACGATGCCAGTCTGGGAGGTCAGACTGGCTACCTGGTGTAAATCAGTGGAGGCTTGGTGGAATGGTGCCAGGTGATACTGCTATGGCCTGTAGCTCATCCAGTTTGTGACCCATGAGCTGCAGTCACTTGGTGTTGTTCCTCTGATTCCTATTCTGACTCAATGCACCCCACCCCACCTGTCCTTGTGAGGGTACTCCACTGGAATGTAAGCAGTTGTGCAACCAGGAGGAGAAGCAGCCTCCATAGTAGAAGGCAGGGAGACCAGGAACCACCCTCAGCACTGGAGGAGAAAACTCAAGAGTAAAGAACTTGGCAAGGATACATTCCAAGTACTTGCACAGAAGAGACTTCCTTCTACAGTCTCCCAGTGTGGTGGTGGGGAAATGTTTTTGCTGGGCCTTACCTTTGATGATGTGTTCAAGGGGATTCACCTCTGTTCAAAAATCTGTTCTGTAATTTAAAGGCACATGGAAAAACTTCTCCTTTTATTAATCCTGTTCAATACTAGCTTCCATTCTTTTCTCTGCCCTTCCCCTCCAGCTGCTGAGCATGAAGAGCTGGAGTGACATGAGGCAAGAGGTGATGTTCCTGACCAATGTGAATGCCTCAAACTCCTCTACGCAGATCTATCAGGCCGTGTCACGCATCGTGTGCGGCCATCCTGAAGGTGGAGGGCTCAAAATTAAATCCCTCAACTGGTATGAGGATAACAATTACAAAGCACTGTTTGGAGGTAACAGCACTGAAGATGACGTGATTAACTTCTATGATAACTCCACAAGTAAGTGTAACAGTGGCATGGTCTGAGGTCACATCTATTTAATGTTTGTCATCTCTAGTGTTTTCCAAACTTCCACAGATGAAAGCAGATGGTCCTGAGGGATATAGTCACGGCTGTTTCAGAAAGGCATGCACATATTGTCCTGCATGTGCCCTTAAGGCCAGTAGAGTTATCAGCTTGCAGAGTCTCCCAAGGACCTTTTGTAGAGTCCACAGAAAATTGTGCAGTGGACCTGCTTTAGTGGGAGAACACAGTCATGTGCAGCCTCTAGAAATCGGAGCTTTTCTGGGCAAATTTTGTTTTGCCACGCGTCGAGGTTGTGGGAATGTTGCAGAACTAATACTGTGGCTCTTAGTGTTGGAGGCTACCTGGTTGCTCCATGCTCACTGGGCAGACTGTGCAGGCTTGGGCTAAAAGGGACTTTTTGTGGAGCTTTGCTGTAAAGGAGGAGGTTTATGTATAAAAAATGTTTTGCATTCCGCTTTGATTGTTCTTGAATCTCCATGCCTTCTGCAGTTGTCACTGTGCTCTTCAGCCACTCACCTTTGTATTCTTCCTCAGCACCCTACTGCAATGAGCTAATGAAGAACCTGGAATCCAGCCCGCTTTCCAGGATTATCTGGAGGGCTTTGAAACCCTTGCTGATTGGGAAGATCTTGTACACTCCAGATACACCAGCCGTAAGGAAGGTCATGTCTGAGGTAACTCTAGCCCTGTCCTTTGATAATGTAGCATGAGCTATGTCCTCTGGCTGTGCAGCTGATCCTCTCTAGTTAAATTGGACCCAAACACAAGCCTAGAAAGGATTGCCTGCAAAAGCACAACCTCCCTAATCTCTCACCTCCCATGCACTTACTGTTGAAGGCTCAATGCACCCTCTCAGCCCATGGTGGGTCTCTGCCAGCTTTTGGAAATAACCTTCCTCTCCTCTTTGTGACAGGTGAACAGGACGTTCCAGGAGCTGGGTGTGTTTCGTGACCTCGGGGGAATGTGGGAGGAGATAAGCCCAAAGATTTGGACATTTATGGAAAGTAGTCAGGAAATGGATCTCATTCGGGTCAGTATGCTGTCCTTGCCAGAACCACCACTTTTGTTTTTTGCAATAAGTGATGAAATATTTATTTTAGATGGTGCTTCGTGGTGCTTCCGTGCAGAATTGGGCAGATAAATATTATGGAGGGGACCCCTTCTTGAAAGAGATTTTGATTGTACTGATCTTGCATTATGCTTGGCATTCCTTCCTTCACATAACAGTCTCCTGCAAACAGGAGCAGTGCACATTTAACACATGTTTCTAATCTGCCCCTCTTGGAAACTGTACTGCTTTGTCCACAGTGTTGCTCTAATGTGTTATGAGCACATCACCATAGTTTCTCAGGTGCAGCTCTGAGGGGTGGATTTTTGTGCCCTGTGCCGATGTCCTGGAAGCACAGTGATGTAAAACTGGGATCAAGAAACAGAGGGACAACTGTAGAGTAGTTTTTCCAGTTGTCTCTGCAACACAGCTGGTTGGGTATCGTAGTGCACCTTCTTGTGTACAGAGACTTTCCCAGGTCTTATAAACCTTGAAATTCATTCCTTTTTTACCCCAGTGTAATGCTCTGCTGAATAATTTGTGACATGCCCTGTTGTACTTCTCCATCAACATGACATACTGGAGCGCCAGAGACAGTTGAACAGATTGTTGCAAAGTTCAGGCAGAAAGTCAAGGTCCAAAACGCTGATTTGCAGTGATGTCCTCTGAAAAGTGAATGTTGCTGCTATTTTTTTAATTTATGTTAGTGAGCCCTGGGCTTTTCTGTTTTTATATTTTATGTTGCTTGTTAACCCTGTTTCCTCTGGTAGTTAATTATTGATCACCCCAGCGCTCTGGTCTTCTCTGTATCAGTGTAGTAACAGGTGTGCCTTTGTTGCCACCTGTTGACATTCACACAAGCAGGAGCACTTCATTGTCAGTGCCTTGGCAGCTCCCAGACAGCATCCCATTCAGTTGCCATGCTGCTGGGCTGGCTGGCCATCACATCTCAACTTTCTGGGTTGTACAATCTGTTTGGCTTATTTCTTTCTGCTGAAGGAGAGGAAAGTGCTTTGCTTGCCCATCCCTGCCACTTCTAGCTTGATGCTAACGTGCCTGTGAACTTCAGGAAGGGTGACCCTGGGGTTAAGGAGCTTTAATGCTGGAACTGAACAAGATGAAGTTGAGTCAGTTCCCTGTAGACATGGTGTCTTTTCTGCTGGAGATGGTGGCAGAAGCTAACCTTGGGGTACCCAATGAGAAGAGAGCACAGCACATCCAATTCCTGTTTGCTTGGATTTCCTTTTTGTATGTTTTCCTTTGCTAGCTTGGTCTGTTCTGTTTTTCCCATTTGCAAAGCTGTTTTTGTAACTGTGTGACCCACTACTTTCTGATTTGCTGGAAACAGAAGAGTATGAGGAAGCTGTTTACCTCTCTTTAATTTTTGTTGTGGCAAAAAATCCACTTCCTGTTCTTAATCATATGAATTTTTGCAGTTTTCTCTCATGTGCAGGCTTTTCTTTTTATCTCCCTGACTTCAGTTCAACTATATCCTTTACAATTACTGCTCCCTTCCTGCCTGGCCTTGTCTGCCCAATGGGCTGGTTTCTGCTTCTGTGATGGTTGCTTCTGCCTGGCACTGCACTTGTGCTAGGCACTGTGCATACTACAGCCTGTCCTCAAAGAGCTAGCAGTTAAACCGGGTGAAGAAAGCACTGTCCCAGACAGGAGGACAAAGGCAGGACATCATGGCTGCACTGGGCTGCTTCAGCCAGTCCTGGTGGCACAAAAGCAAAATACAAAAATCACCTGGCCTCTAGTGCTGTTTTTTCTGCTCAGCACAGTGACTGTTGAGGCTTCAGCCATGCCTCAGTCCCTCTCCATCCCAGCCAGGAGCAGAGATTTGTCTCGGGAGAAGTGAGCAAAGCTTGGCAACCAGCTTTAGCCAAATACATTTCTGCTGAGCAAGCCTCTCCCTCTTCCCTGGTTTGCATGTGTGGGGTGCAGAGCTGTGCATGGCTCTCTGCTGCCCTCTCCTTGGGAGAGAGGTGCCAGGACATGGAGACAGCCGACCACCCTGCAAAGCACACCGATTTAGTGTAGCTGTACCGAGGGGGTCATGTCCTTCTCCGTGGGAGGGCGAGACGAAGGACCCCACTGTGCTGATGCTCTGACAGAGGGAAGCTCCCTGCACCTTTTTAACAGGTGTTTTCCCTGGTAGTGCTTGTTCTCATTATGAGAGAGGAGATCTAATGTTAATTCTCACAACTATTTCTCCTTTTGAAACAAAATATCTGCAGACGTTGCTGAAAGGCAAAGCCCTCTGGGACCTGCACTTGCCAGCTTCCAACTGGACAGTGGAGGATGTTGCCCGTTTCCTGACAAACAATCCAGAGGACTTTGAGACAGAAAATGGCTCTGTGTATACCTGGGTGGACGCCTTCAATGAGACAGACCGGGCTATCCAGACCATCTCCCGCTTCATGGAGGTGAGGTCCTGTTAGTGTGGGCAAGGAGCTGGAGCAGGGCAGCAGCTTGATCTCCACTCATGCAGTTGGGTGTTCTGGAAAGGGAAGATAAATATTCTTCCGCCCATTTTCTGGACACAACCAGGCATTGGTAGGGCTGAGTAGCATGTGAGAAAATTATCATTTATTCAGATGCCTAAGTATAGACGTAGGAACCTAAATGTAGGCCTTGTTTTAGAAGGTTTTGCTTTGGTCACTACGTGTGGTTTCCTACCCTTCTCTTACTGGGTGACTGAAAGCTGCTGCTGTCTCCAGCAGTGTAGCAGCTCATTCTTCATTCTGGGTTTTAGCTGGGGACTGTAGCGAAGCTAGCAGCTGTTTTAAACTGAGGGAACAAAACTAGTTCTACTTGTTGCCTGATCATCTTGAGAGATGAGTGCAAACAGGAACAGGTTTGCACCTAGGCCTGTTAAGGACCTAGTCCAAAGCCTTCAGGTTTCTCCACTGATGTTTAGAGGCTTTGAATCAGACTTGGTTTATTGGTAACAGAGGAAATAAGACTATATATGGAAATGGATACTTGGGTGAGATCCTGTAGGTAATATTGCAGTGCTACCTAACCTCTTGTACAGAAAATGCCTTTGCTGGGGTATATATTTGACTGGTAGGTGAGTGTCAAGCGGGCAGCAATGACAACTCTTGCAATTTGCTGGGCTACAGCAAGCCAGTGCAAGATAGTCTGATGCTGTTGTCTATTTCTTGGCCATAGCATTACCACTGGAGAGTTCTCTTCTTTTTCTCCACCTCACACAAAAACAAAGTACATTATGATTTGGGAGTGTATCCCATAAATGCTTCTAATTCTCTCCCTATCTAGTGTGTCAACCTGGACAAACTGGAGTCTGTGCCCACAGAAGTCCGGCTCATAAACAAGTCCTTGGAGCTTCTGGATGAAAGGAGGTTCTGGGCTGGCATAGTGTTCACTGAAATGGCTCCTGACAGCACAGACCTTCCTCAACATGTGAAATACAAGATACGCATGGACATTGATAATGTGGAAAGGACCAACAAGATCAAGGATGGGTGAGCCCTGATATCCTGCCTTATGAACAATTTCTTACAAAGCATGTGGTAAGGAGGATTTCTAATTGAAAGGTCTTGTTCCCTTTGGTGCAGGTACTGGGATCCTGGTCCCCGTGCTGACCCCTTTGAGGACATGCGCTATGTCTGGGGAGGCTTTGCCTACCTGCAGGATGTGGTGGAACAGGCCATCATCAGGGTTCAGACGGGCACGGAGAAGAAGACAGGAGTTTATGTGCAGCAGATGCCCTACCCATGTTACGTGGATGACATGTATGTATGCAGGCTGCTTCAAAAGCTCCCAGGAGGAGGAGCTTGGGAGGCATGGGCTTTTGTCACTCCTCAGGCATGGTTTATGTCCCTGTGATCAGTGAGAAGGCAATCTCCACAATGTCCCTAATCTCTGGAATTAGGGCACCCACATGGAGAATTTAGAATATGTAATGACTTGTAGAGTCCTGCCCAGGAGAGGGACTGTCAGTACTGGACTTTAACATACAAAGTACTTTCCTAAGGTGTGACCATATCCCCACATCTGATGCAAGCAAAAATAGCACTGGGGAAAAAAAGCAGACAGAAAGGCACAGGTGATTGGAAAGAGGACAATTGACAGCAGTCTCCAGGCAAGACAGCTCTTTGCACCCACTCTTCCACTGAGTGACAATTGCAGCTCCAGCTGCTAACTGTTGATGTGCTCTAAACCCATCTGTCTTGCCTCGTGGTGAGACACTGATCCTCTTTCAGGCTTTGCACATGTGGAGCCTTAGCTGTCAGCATGTTCTGATAGCCCTTGAAGTGGTACCTGAAGTTGCAGTGATGTTTCTCACTTGGTTCTCCTTCATTTTCTCAGATTCCTGCGTGTCATGAGCCGCTCCATGCCTCTCTTCATGACACTAGCTTGGATCTACTCAGTGGCTGTGATAATTAAGGGCATTGTGTATGAGAAGGAGGCCCGGCTGAAAGAGACGATGAGGATCATGGGACTTGACAATGGCATCCTTTGGTTAAGCTGGTTCATTAGCAGCCTTGTCCCTCTCCTGATGAGTGCAGGATTGCTGGTGCTGATCCTGAAGGTGAGTTGCCTTACTTGGCCTGTGGCAGCAGACTCTAGAGCCTTTAGAGCTTGCTAAGCAGTGGTCTGCACTGACACACTGGGGAGGAGTTTGTGGGTGTATCACTTTTTGGGAACAGGATTTTGAAACAACAGAACTGGGTGGCTGAAAACAGCAGGAGGGGATGTTGTAGGCTCAGTTCTCTTGAGAAGATGCCTCTGGTACTGCCTCACTTCTGGGAAGGCTGTTGTGTAAATTGCAGGAAGCCCTGCTTCCCCTGAGCAGCAGCTCTGCGGAGCTGCCTATAACAGAGGTACCTTGGAGAGCCCTTTCAAAGCCTGATGCACTTGTTGTTCTCCTGCCAGATGGGGAATCTGCTGCCTTACAGCGACCCTAGTGTGGTGTTCGTTTTCCTCTCAATCTTCGGTGTTGTGACCATCCTCCAGTGCTTCCTCATCAGCACCGTGTTCTCCAGGGCCAACCTGGCAGCTGCCTGTGGGGGCATTGTCTACTTCACACTGTACCTGCCTTATGTGCTGTGTGTTGCCTGGCAGGACCATATCAGCTTCTCACTCAAGATTTTTGCGGTGAGTCTTGATGAAACTCTCTTGGGCACTGGGTCTCCACCAGTATGGCACTCAGCAGCTCTCTAGCTGGACACTGTTACAAGGGGGGAGATGGCAATGGGAGGTTAATTTTCAGTGTAAGAGTCTGTCAGGGTTGGGCTTGATGAAGAGGTTTATTGCACCTGTTAGAAGCTGCTGGGAGGGTTTTGTTGGCTTTGGTAGTAGAAATAATGCAGTAGAAGTAATGCAGTAGAAGTAGGCTGCCTTGATCTCTGTATGCTGTGATGTTGTAACACCAGACGTGCAGGCTGAAGGAACCACCTGCCTTTCCTCTGCACAGCAGTTTGTACCTGTCTGGAGAGGGTGACTGTTAGCATCCTCTTCCCTCACGTGAAAATTCAAAGAGTAAGGGAAACAAAATAGGGAAACAAACAATTCTGGATGGAGGTCTGGCAGAGATATCAGGCCTTGTTGACACCTAGACCAAATTTGCCACTCTGTATCTGCAAATAAAATGATCATCCTTGGAACTTTGACTTTTCATATGGATGATGTCCCTTAGCTTTGTACTACAACTGAGATGACTAGTTGGAGGATAGATGTAAAAAACTGAGTGCCTGTTCATGCCTCCCATTTTCAGAGCCTGCTGTCTCCAGTAGCCTTTGGTTTCGGTTGTGAATACTTTGCACTGTTTGAGGAGCAGGGAGTTGGTGTTCAGTGGGACAACTTCTTTGAGAGCCCATTGGAAGAAGATGGCTTTAGCATCACCACATCAGCTGTCATGATGCTGTTTGATACCTTCCTGTATGGAGTCATGACCTGGTACATCGAGTCTGTCTTCCCAGGTGAGATCTGCTTCTGAGGGATAATCATGTCTTAAGGCTTTAAAATAAATCCTTTCACCCTTCTCACTTGCCAAGATGCAAATTGGGCCCATTTTTAAGCAGAGCTGCAGAAAGGTCATGGAGCAAAACCAGCATCAGAGCAAGGTTGTTGCTTGCTGATGGCAGTGAGTGTTGCCCAGCACAGAAGCATGAGCCTGTTGTGGCCGTGCCTGAGCTAGCCCCAGAAGCTTTGCCCTTCTTCACTTGTTCCCTCCTCTAAAATTCACAGACTGTGCTGCAAGGGAGGAGTTAAAAGTAGCAGTTGCACATGTGCTGCTTAGCACCTTCCAGTGTAATGTTTTTAACCCTAAAGTGAAGTTAGGTTTCTCTTACCCAGAATCTGTCAGTGTCGTCATTTAGAAAGGTTTCTTCTTAGTCCTGCCTCACCTGGAGGCTTCTTAGGGGTGGAGTATTTCCCTTCTTGTCCCGAAAGCTAATAAAAGAAAAGGGTCAGATGCAGTCAGACTCATGCAATGCTTTTCTTTTTAGGCCAGTATGGGATTCCCAGACCCTGGTACTTTCCTTTCACAAAGTCCTATTGGTTTGGAGAGGAACCACAGGACAGGCAGCACCCTCATCCTGACCAGAAGGGGTCTTCGGAAGGTAAGTGCTGGACACAGAACCTTTCTGAAATGAAGTGTTAAGGTCTGCCTTTTTCTGAAATGGGAGTCCAAGGACAGCAAGAGCAGAACTGGCATGGATAGGTGAAATTGGTCATCTTTTTGTTATCTCAGTTTGAGTATGCTGATCAGATTGGTTTATTCAGATAAACCCAAGGTACTTTGCCCACCTGAGTGCCGCTGGGTACTCCAGGCTCATGGAGTTGAGAAGTCTTTGTATTTTTGCTGACCCTGGTAAAACTGAAGATCTCCAGCTCCCAGATGAGCCCAGATGATAGAAAATAGCTAAATGACAACTTCTGTGGAAGATTCCTGTCTCTGAGGAAGAAATGTGGTCAGTTTTCATATAGCTCATTTCTCCACAGGCTTGGGGGAATGTGATGTCTGTCATAACTCCCATGCAACTTCTGTTAAAACCTATCATATCTCTCTACTTTGCTGTGTTTTCTTCCAGTCTGCAAGGAGGAAGAGCCGCTGCATCTGAGTCTTGGTGTTTCCATTCAGAACCTGGTCAAGGTTTACCGTGATGGCAAGAAAGTTGCTGTAGATGGTCTCACACTTAACTTCTATGAAGGACAAATCACCTCCTTTCTGGGACATAATGGAGCAGGGAAAACCACTACCATGTAAGAACAAAATAATGATTTAAGACAGTAGGGAAGTGACTGAATGTTTCAACTCCTATCTGTATAGTAGAGGTAGCCATAGAACTGCAGTGTGCAAGCTGCTGCAGACTAGAGAGTCTCTGCTGATTTAGGCTAGTTGTGCTGCTGTCTCACAGATACAGGGGACTGGAACTGAAGGGAGTTCAGGTTGAGACTGGTCAAATGAATCTGTAGGCTGCATTTTGTAGTAATGCCATTTGTGATTCTGACTTAACCAATGCAAGAAAGCAAATTTGGACTGAAAGAACAAGAAGCTTTTAAAGGGAAAAAATCTTTCCTTCAAGCAGCCATGTGGGTGTTCTTTGTTCACCACTGGAGCTGATTTGTGTTTTGGTTTTTTAAAAATCCACTAGTGAGATGTTTCTCAGGTTACCTTTTTGATATGGGATATCCCCAGGGTTTCCACCTACTCGTAATTCAGCTATCCTGGCATGCACAGCAGCTGTTTCCTAGTGACAGAACATGCTTATCTGTTCTATATTTCTTTCAGGTCCATCTTAACTGGCTTGTTCCCCCCAACCTCGGGTACAGCTTTCATCCTGGGCAAAGATATCCGCTCTGAGCTTAGCACCATCAGGCAAAACCTGGGTGTATGTCCACAACACAATGTGCTGTTTGACTTGTGAGTATCATCTGGGAGACCCAGGGCTGGTGCTAACCAAGAGATGTTTGGGTTCTCTAAGATACAACAGTGGACTTTCAGCTTTGACAGTCCTATTTTTTTGTGTGTGTGTGTGCCTGGTGCGAGACAATGAGGTGGTATTGGTACATGAACATTCTGTTTATTAGCATGTTCCTAAGTGCCTGGGAATGATCAGCAAGAGCCTATACTTTCATCTTTCATGTCTGCTAATAATCTACTCCACTCAACTACACCAAGTGTTTCCCTGGTGCCTAGTGATTTGAGTTGTTTGTGGCACTGTCAAGCACCCTTAAGGAAGCATTATTTACATGGGTGGTAAATAGAGCCACACCCTGAAGTCAGGCCCAAGCTCAGTGCACCTAGTCTGTGGCTTCTTCCTGAAACCTCAGCCTTAAGAGATGTTTTTCTGAGCAAACAGAAATGCTTGCTGTAATGCTAATATAAGGAACAAATCCCAGTATGGTGCTTTCAACTCTGCCCTGAGGCTGCATTTGTTCCCTAGGCTGACTGTGGAGGAGCACATCTGGTTCTATGCTCGGCTCAAAGGGCTGCCGGAAAAGAAGGTGAAAGAGGAGATGGAGCAGATGGCAACAGATGTTGGTTTGCCTCACAAACTGAAAGCTAGGACAAGCAGACTCTCTGGTAGGTTCAGATCTTTTACATTTCTCAGCCTCAGAAACACTCCATGGGCTTTTGCAGAGGCTTGATGGGATCTTGCAATTATATATAGACTACTATACAATTAAGCATTGAAGGAAATCAATTATTTTTTGAGTACCTAATCAGTATATCTTAGTAACCATCACCATCTTGCATTGTCTCAAGCTATCTAATGGCCATAACAAGTCACTCTCTTTCTGTATTTTGTATTTGTTTCCATCATGACATAGTTCAGCTGCATTTGCTGTGTGTTCTCCGAAGCTTACTAATCAGATTTATGAGTTTAGGTGAGAGTGGCTTGGACTGTAATCTCCAAGTCTCTTGGTGTTTGTGAAACATATGTGCATTCCCTCATGCTGACTTCTGCCCCTTCAGTTGGTGACCTGGAGTGTCCTTCTCCTTTGTTCAGGAGGGGCAGAATTCCTGTATCAGTCTCTACCAGATACTAGAGGGACTGAGACACCTTTGTCTTATTCAAGTATCAGTACAGACTGCACATTTGGCTTTGGGGAGGGAGGGCAAATGACCATGGTTGGCTTTAGTATTGAGGACTGCAATATAATTCCTTGCTTTTGCCTCTGGAACACTTCCATGAAAAGGGTGTCTCATGGGGACTTATTTCTGCAGCTCAAACTCTGGAGAACTGTGTTCCAGATCCTCAAATATGGTTAGGCCTCCAAGCTGGTGACTTGCTACCCCTGGTGCTGAGATAGCATAATTCACTTAAGGAAGGGCATGCAAAGTGTGGTTCTATGCAATAGAAGGAGAGTTAGATTCCGTTGAGAAAAGACTATCTGGATGAATTATCCACTGTCCAGAAAGCGGTGGGACCCTGAAGGCCTGAAACAGCAGCAGTACTTGTTCTCCTCAGTCTGCTTTCTTTCAGAGAGCTCATTATGCACCATGCTGCGAGTACTGCTGTTCCACTTGTCTCTACATCAGCCCGAACACCTCTTTCTTCTTGTGTCTGACAGGTGGCATGCAGAGGAAGCTCTCTGTTGCCTTAGCATTTGTCGGTGGCTCCAAGGTTGTCATTCTGGATGAGCCTACAGCTGGGGTGGATCCTTATTCTCGCAGAGGGATATGGGAACTGCTTCTGAAGTATCGGCAAGGTATGTGGTCTTTTTCTCTACTTGCAATGAATGTATTGTGGAAGGCAAAAGAAAATCAATCTGATTCATGACTGTTCTCAAAATAGCAATGTGTTTTTGCAAATCTATTGTTGCCTGCACCAAGAAATTAACAAAGACAATGCAGGACAACGATGCTCAGATCTCTCATCTGTACTCCTTTCTCCTCCTATTCATGTCAGAATTCATGAACAAACTTTTTAACTGGATTATGAGGGCAGCTAAAGTCAGAAAACCACCCTTGGTGTTCAGCAATGTCCTGTTTTGCTCCATGCAACCAACCTTGCAGACATTTGCTGAACATGACAAAAGCCAGCAGACAGTGGGGAGGATAAACCCATGACAGCAGTTGTGAATCTTGTCCATACTCCTAGTCTCATTCAAAGGAGAGATGCCAAACTTGTGGCATCAACCTCCCATCCATTTTTATGGCAAGATCCAGATGGTTGTGGCTTTGGCATGGGAACATGGGTTTGTTTGACTCACCAGCAATGTCTTCCTTGCTCTCTTCCAGGTCGCACTATCATTCTCTCCACACATCACATGGATGAGGCAGACATTCTGGGGGACCGGATTGCCATCATTTCTCATGGCAAGCTCTGCTGTGTTGGCTCTTCTCTCTTCCTGAAGAACCAGCTGGGTACAGGCTATTATTTGACCCTGGTTAAAAAGGATGTGGATTCCTCTCTGAGCTCCTGCCGAAACAGCAGCAGCACAGTGTCCTATCTGAAAAAGGTACAGCTGACCTTTCTGGCTCAGGTTTATTCTTTCTTCATGAAATCTTAGGCTTTTTAGAAGCAGCATCTAAGATCTTACATGGTAGAATGTCTCAAAGGAAAATCCCTTGTTCTTTGAAATAAGTGTTACCTGTTCGGTGGGTACTGTGCCAGACCACGTCTGGTTAAACTGTTGCATGGGATATATATCTCCATCATAGTTTATTTCAGTGCCAGTGGTCCAAAGCTGATCAGAGAGATACAAAATAGGTGAAGTGCACTTCTGTAACACTTCTATACCCGTGACCTCTTACTTCTATTTTGGCCCTTTGCAGTGCTATATCACCATCTGCAGCATCTGATTGGACTTACTTTGAGTGTAGCATCTGGTGGGCCCCATTTTGAATAAACAGCAGGAAATAATGTTTATCTTCTCTTTTTTGACCAGGATGACAGTGTCTCCCAGAGCAGCTCTGATGCTGGCCTTGGCAGTGACCATGAAAGTGACACACTGACAATAGGTGAGGCTTGGAAAAGAAGTTAAGATTGAATTCTTGCTCTGTAGTTCACCTTGGACAGCTGCCTTAACCTTGTTGCCCCTATGTAGCTACAGTCTTGGGACAGCTATTAAATTCACAGTGATGGTATTTTAAAATCAGCAAATATTGGAATGCTGTTCTTGAGTGAGCCATTTTGAATTCAAGTGGTCCTGAGAGTTAATAAGCAAATATTATGTAGTTACTTGGCCTGTTAGCAGTATGTAGTGTTGGTGAGCTGTACATCAATGCTTTGCATGTCTTCCAGTAGCATGTAAAAGTTCTCCCAAGTTCTGCACATAAAAAGTATAGCCAGACTTGAGTCCAGGCTTTTATCCAGGCTTGTGTTGAAAAGAAATGAGACTTTCCATGAAAATGAGCTTCTTTCCAGAGATGTGCCTTTTGTCCTCCTTTTCTTCTGGCAAGATTTTTCAGGCTGAGCTCTTTTTTCCATATAATGAGCAGTAACCAGAACTAAACTGTCTTTTACATTTGTTTTTTCTAGATGTCTCTGCAATTTCAAATCTCATTACCAAACATGTTCCTGAGGCGAGACTAGTGGAGGACATAGGCCATGAATTAACCTATGTCTTGCCATACAAAGCTGCTAAAGAGGGAGCTTTTGTGGAGCTGTTCCATGAAATTGATGACCGTCTTTCTGACCTTGGCATTTCCAGCTACGGCATCTCTGAAACTACTCTGGAGGAGGTTAGTGAGCTGGTGATTCCTTTTTGCCTTAAACTAGGCAAAATGAATCATGGCAAAATTAAGAATGAGATGAAACCTTATCGCTTCCTGTAAAAATGTATGGAACAGGCAGCTTTGTATTCCTGTCCAAAATGGATTGTTTTCGGTCCTGTGTAAGTGTATACTCATAGAGGTGTGCATTAAAAACTGAAAAGTGGTACGGAAAATTTGTGACAGGTCCTATGTACTCAGTTGCACTTTGCTGAGATGTCACGTGCAGGTTGGACCCTGATTTGGCTTCTAATGTCTTTGTTATTTTTAGGGATGCTTTGTGTTGCACTTAATAAAAATGTACATTTCAGTACTGAATACCATACATTACATAAACAATTTAGACATATGCCCTTGTCAGGGATGTTTTTATGGTTTCAGGGTTTGTTCCATGTGACTGTGTTCCAGCTGCCAAGTCTCCCTTTTTTATCACAGAAGTATCATGCACTTTATCTCTATGTAGGATGTCTTTCTTTGTTTATTTTTAAAGAATGACAAGGGAAACTGAAACAGTGGTATTTTCACTTAGTGAAGTTGCCCTCTAGGTCCCTCACAGCTGTGAAGACCTTGGTTGTTATCTGCAATTTGAAAATGGTTTATTTCTGGTTTAGGAGAGTCCCTGGGTCAAGCTCCATGAAGGTGTCTATTCAAGCAAGAGTGTGACAACTGTTAGACATGGGGAAATGTGAGATTCCCCAAGTTTAGTTACTAGGTCTATCTCTGAGACACAAGAAAGAGCTCATGTTTGAGATGCCCTGAGAACTGACATTGGAAAGGGGGAACACTTGGTAACAGGCTGGCTCCTGGAGACTGGAGAGAAGCCACAAAGTCCATATCTCCATCATGCAGAGGATGAACTTAGTATCCCCTGTTCTCTTGTTGCACCTGCCAGTCCTGCTCTCTCATGGCATCTTCTGAAACAGTATCCACAATATCTCGCCTCCTTTTGATTTTCACTGACACTTTTCATTCCTTTTCAGATCTTCCTGAAAGTGGCTGATGATAGTGGTGTGGATGCAGAAACCTCAGGTGGGTATAGTTGTCCCCTACAGAAATGATGCATGCCAAGGTGTGACAGACCCTGTTTGGGACTGAACTGAAGCTCTTCCATCCTAGTATTTTTAATGACCTGACATAGCTGGGTTTAGTGTATTTAATGCATGCTTTTATATGCTGTAAACATCAATTGACTCAATGGTAGTGTGTTTATTTTGTAATAGTGAAGAGTTTCTAGTGTTTGAGTATATTGCAAATTACTTGACTGACACTGTTGTCTGCTCTGAAGAACTCCTGACACATCAGGCCACAGTAGGGTCCAAATTACTTTCTGAGAGTAGATCACTGCACTAAGTGCTCAGAACAGCAAATTGCACTTGTAATCATATGACTGTATATGACTCTCATATGTCAAGTGAGAGTTTTCGTACAATGAGAACAGCCTGCCGTTCCCTGGGGAAAAAAAAAGAGATGTCAAGTGCACTAGAAGAAGCTTCTGGGACGTCACACAAAATATGGTGCATAAAACCTAACCCATTGCAGAATGATGGTCTTGATTTTGCTTTTACCTGCACTGAAGTCACTCCAGATCAGCTCTTCAGTTTGCAAATGGAAGACATGTAAAATGAAAATGATATTGCTTTGGTTTTTCTCGGACTAACTGGAGAATAACTGAAGCAGTTCACCTAACCATAACTGCATTATTTTCAGATGGGACATTGCCAGCCAGAAGGAACAGACGTGTGTTTGGAGACAGACAGAGCTGCCTTCGTCCATTTACAGAAGATGATGCATTCGATCCTAATGACTCAGACATAGATCCAGGTATTGCTGGGGTTCAAGCCTGTTTTCTTCTTGTCCATGCTTTGTCATATTATAAGTACTGCAGATCTGAAGGCTGAGACTGCCAAAGGATTGGTGATGTGTTTGCCTTCAGGAATAGCAGACAGTGCTGGATGCACAGCCTGCTCAGTCCTCCTGTTCAGTGCTCAGAGATAAGGGAGAAAATACATTCATGTAAATTTCTGTTGTTATTGCTCCTCGCTGTGCTCTTCTCTTTCTTTTTTTTTTTTTTGTGAGTGAGAGTGGCTGCTCCAGCCATCATCTTATGTCTTCAGCACAAAGAGCATCTCTGAACTTTTGAATGAGCATCATTTCTTCTTGCTAGCAGAATCCAGAGAGACAGACCTTCTCAGTGGCATGGATGGGAAAGGCTCCTACCAGATGAAGGGCTGGAAGCTCACCCAGCAGCAGTTCATGGCTCTGTTGTGGAAGAGGATGCTCATTGCCAAGAGAAGCCGGAAAGGCTTCTTTGCCCAGGTGAGAGCATCAAACATGAGCAGGGACAGCTCTGGACCATGTAATGTAGTCTGAGTTGATGGGAGGCTGAAAAACCTCAATGGAATGCAGATAACCAAAATTAGCCTTCACTGCATTATGTGGGTGGAAGGAGGCCTGTGCAAATGAAAGGAGTTGCATCATAAACCAGGTTGTTGCAGTATTCTTGCCCAGCAGAATGTAATCTTGCCCCTGAGAACATCATTTGCAGGCTAAATCCTCTGCATCTGAAGCGAGTTTCCTGATTGAATGCTGAGATAGATCTTGCATTGGTGTCTAGCACTGCTTTGGTGCAAAGAGCAAAGGTATTCCTGGGGAACTTTGAAAAATTTTTGATCCAGTAAGCAATTCATATGTAACTCCTGATGCCTCTGGAAGCATTTGCTTAAAAGAGGACTTGTTCTTTCCTTGCAATTTCAGATTGTGCTGCCAGCTGTCTTTGTGTGTATTGCTCTCATGTTCAGCCTGATTGTTCCTCCTTTTGGGAAGTATCCCAGCCTGGAATTACAACCCTGGATGTATGATGAGCAGTACACTTTTATTAGGTATGTTTTGTGTGGCCTATACATTTTCTTCCTTGCAAACTTGAGTTACTGAGTTTCTTAACAGGTTGTTTTGGGTTTTGTGCTTATCTAAGAAGCACATTTTAAAAGAGAGTCCTGGTGTTTTCCTCTTTGTCTTCTAAGTGCCAGCTCTAAGTACAGGCAAGGCCATATCCATTTCTGAATAGTGCTTTAACTCTCCTAATACTGTGTACAAAGACCAGGAATGTGTGTGTGCTCTTAGGCCAAGCATTCTTCAAGGGCAAATCCCCACCCATATCCTTTCACTGTGCTCTTGGCCTTGCTCTGTTGCTGCTTTTGCTGTGTGCTTGTGATCTCTCTGACTGATAGTGTTTTTCTGCTGTTCCCATAGCAACGATGCTCCAGAAGATGCCGGCACTCACAAGCTTTTGGACGCCCTTCTTGATAAGCCTGGGTTTGGGACACGCTGTATGCAGGGACATTCCATCCCGTAAGTAGAACTTTAGTCTGGGAACAAGAAGCACATCCCTGGTAGCTCTAGCTGACTTTAGGAAATGATAGTAATGCATGGCCAGAGAAGGATTTAAGCCAAAAGAGATGTAATTGCATTCAGTTTTTCTGCTCAGAACCGTTTTAAAAGTTGCCAGCCTTCAGTGTGGGAAGGGAGTGAGGTTTGAGTGCAGCTCCTTGCTGACAGAGATGGAAAGGAGACAGCAAATGACTCAAATTACTGTTCGGTCCTGAACATGGTAAAGGACCTATTTATGTTGCTGTGTGTTGTTGACTGTAGCTATTCCCACTCCATAATCCTTTGCAGCTGCATTAGAAACCTAAGTTAGCACCCCACAAACACCAGCAGAAGGAGTGGAGTCAGACAGCATTTGTGTTGTTTCCTAACTCTGCCACCTGACTTGGTGGGTGGCCTTGGGCAAGTCACTGAGGATCTAGTCTGTGAGTGCAGAAGAGGTATACACTCCAAGAGTCCAAGATGGTGTGTCCAGAAGAACTGCAGCTCATGTTCACAGGATGAGGGGGAGGGAGGCAAGGTGTCTGATATACTGGCCAGTGGTGGAAAGTAAGCTGCATCCTTCATAACAGGCATGAAAGCTGAGTTATTCCACCAATGGACCATGGGGAAAAAGCTGCCCACTGCTGCCTTGGGAAAGAGCAGTGTTTTGGTGCCCCAAAGGCAAAAATATTATCCAAGGAGTCATCCAAGAAGATTGTCTGCTGTGATCTTAGCATCAGAGGATATCTCAAGTTGGAAGAGACCCATGAGAATCATTGAGTCGAACTATCTGCCCCTTGCAGGACTACTTCGAATTGAACTATGTGACTAAGAGCATTCTCTAGATGATCCCTGAGCTCTGGACGCTGTGCCCGCTGGGACTGGCTGAAACAAAGCATTTAATTATAATTCGAAGAGGGGTGTGACTGGCACTACTCAGTGTTGGCCACCCTCAGTTTCTTTGGCAGTTAAAAGCTGCAGAGTCTGATCTGTTGCTCTGAGCTGTTTGTCTCAGTGAGGTCAAGCTCCTTTGAGAAACACACTGCCTCTTCTGGGGACTGTGGAGTTTGATCTTTAAATGCCTTGTAAGCAAAGGCTGTGGTATTTGTCTTAAAAACTGCTTTTGTCTTGCCTCTTTCCCAACACAGAGACACTCCTTGCACTGAGGGGCAGAAGGAATGGACCACTGCTTCAGTCCCAGAGTCAGTCCTGGACATCTTCTTGAAAGGCAACTGGAGCATGGAGAACCCTTCCCCATCTTGTGAGTGCAGCAGTGAGAAGATCAAGAAGATGCTGCCTGTGTGCCCCCCTGGTGCAGGCGGGCTGCCACCCCCACAGGTAGGAGGGAGCTCAGTGGTACTGCAGTGAAGAACGCTCATGAGGAGCAGAGTGGCTAGGTGTTGATTCTTGCATGCAGCATTGCACAAGATTTGTTTTACTCAGCATCTGTGTTTTCTGATGAGCATTTTTTCTGTGTTTTCATTGGTGACACCAGCGTGAGCAAGACACAGCTGACATCCTCCAGAATCTGACAGGCCGCAATATATCAGACTACCTAGTGAAGACCTACGCACAGATCATTGGGAAAAGGTAGCTGCTGAACACTCTCCCTTCCCTCCCCACCAAACGCTGCTTGCACTGTGGGGGATGCACAGACCAAGCAAATAATCCTGAGCAGCTCAAACTCTTCAGTAGTGAGACAAATCCACTCAGGTCCCCAATAGGCCCTGGTCCTCAGCTGAAGTGATGCTTCTCCTTTGTTAGTGATGCTGTGTCCTGACCCTCATAGGCAGATTTTTGGGGAAGTCTGAGCACCAACCCTAGGGATTCCACTGAAGAGGAATGATGGGAGCTATATCAGATGTGAGAGGCTATTGCACTCTTTTCCTTGGCCAGGTGCCTGCAGCTTTCTTAGGTCTGTCTCTCTTCTGGTTCCATGTATTAAACATCAACTCTTTTTTCTCTCTGCAGCTTAAAGAATAAAATCTGGGTGAATGAGTTCAGGTGAGTTACTGCCTTTTCTTTAGCTTATATGTGTCCACTAAACCTTGAGCACAGTATTAAGCAGGACACATCTATCCTGCTTTGCAGTTTGTGTTATATGGCTCGTAACTGCCAGATGTTGGGGGAAGATTTTTAAGGATAAACTGGGATTACCCCAGAGCACTGGGCAGCATGTCTGCCTTATGCAGAGAGCAGTCTTGAAAAGATTTGCATGAGCAGTGTGCTGGTGCTCTGTTCTGGGAGGTGCTGTTCTTCCAAGCACAGGCAACAGGGAGATGTCCTGCTTTGTCTGCAACAGAGAATAGCTGCCTTTATTAAATGGACAGCATGCTGAGCAATCATAATACGAGTATTTAACCCCAGAAATAAAGACTAGAAGACTTCATGGCTAAGCAGCCATGTAGGAAAATAAAAGTCATCCCTTCATGTAAGAGTGGAGACACTAGATTTGTGTGTACTGCAGAAAGAGGAGACACATGGAGAGGGAAGAGGAGTGGCATTTTTTCTGGAGGTCAGTGAATAGTCACGTCTTTGCATCACTTTCTATCTGAACTTTCAGGTATGGTGGCTTTTCGTTGGGAGCCAGCAGTTCCCTTGTGCTTCCTCCAAGCCATGAAGTCACTGATGCCATTAAACAGGTGAAGAAAATTTTGGAGCTGGCACAGGTGAGCAGTTGTCCCCCATAAGCCCAGGGTGCACTAATACCGAGTCTTGTTACTTGGGAGATGACTTGAAAGCCATAAAATGAGGAGCATGTGTCTGTTAGCTGTGTCCACTGACTTCTCCCCACCGCTTCTGAGCTGGGATCTCCCAGGCTGTTGTCTGGGAGTAGCAGAAGGCTTGAAGACACACTCAGCTGAAGTTTACTCAGCCCTTGTTGCTGGTGTAGGTTCTGCCCAACACTGGTTGCTGGCTGGTGGTGATTGCAGACATCTGAATGTTTTGTGGCTGGACAGGGTGGGCTGTCTTGGGGAATTAACACGTGGTCGCTGCCATCTTTAAAACCTCAGTTGAGCCTTCCTGTGCTGAGTCTGCCTTGGCTCAGAAGAGAATTTGGGCCACTGTTTTCCTCTGAGACTGCCAGCCTGTGGGCTGCAGTGTCTCTGAAGGTTGCCTGCAACTTTGGTTAATACATTTTGCTGGGAAAAAAAACAGGCATAAGACTGACCTCTCTTACTGGTGAGACTACACAAAGGAAAGGGTGGAGGGAAGCTGCAGTTATTCAGCCTTCTTATCACGTCCAGTGTGGTGGGTAGAGGCTGTTGAATTGGAAGAAAGCTGTCAGAGCTGTGAAAAACATTGTGTAGCCTCTGCTAGACCCCAGGGCAGGAATTAAGGTATTCTTAGAGGGGAAGTAACTGTCTCTTTACTGTTTGCAGGGGAGTTCTGGGGATCGATTTCTCAACAGTTTATCAAGTTTCTTGAAAGGCCTGGATACAAAGAACAACGTGAAGGTAAATTAACTAATCCTCACTTCTGTGCCTGCTATTTGAAGCTCTGGTGACCTGGAGTCACAGCAGTTTATCTTGGAAAACTGTGTAGACCAGAGTTCTCTGTATTTGCTAGTGGAGTAAATGTAGTTTGTAGTTTTATGTGGGTTTCCTCAAAACCTGTTTCTCCTGTGGAGTCTAGGTCTAAGTGCCAGAAGGAGTTCAGTGCTGGATCAGTGATAGGTTCCAGCAGCCTCTTGTGCTTATTGCTTAAACTGTGTGTTCTGCCCTTCAGCAAGCTACCTGGAACAATGTGGAAAGAAATTATATGCCCTCAACAGAGGAAGGGATGTTCTGCAGGGCTTAGGAAACTTTTGGGTTGCTGATGTACCTGGTGCTGTTCTGATGCTGATGTGGTGTCTTGCAGGTATGGTTTAACAACAAGGGCTGGCATGCCATTGCATCCTTCCTGAATGTGATCAACAATGCCATCCTTCGAGCCAACCTCCAGCAGGGTAAAAACCCCAGTGCTTATGGGATCACCGCCTTCAATCACCCACTCAACCTCACCAAGCAGCAGCTTTCTGAAGTAGCTCTGTAAGTTGTGGCACGAATATGGATGGATTTGGGCTCATTGCTGATTAGCGGAAACAAGGAACATGGGAGGTTTTTGCCCCACTGGTGGACACTCAGTGCCTCTGCTATTTAGGCTGGAACATGCAGGCCTTATTTTCTCTGTTCTGTGCAGGTGGTAATCTGTGCTGGTGAGAACTTGCTGTTGAACAGCACTGCTGTACAAACTTCCACTGTCTTTGAGTCCCTGGACGCTGCAGTTTCTAAGAACCAGACCTTTCTAGGAATCACTTCTGCCACTTTAGGAGATCTGTCTCAGCCACGTTCAGAAAGGTGTCTCACCATGAATGTGGTCATTTTTTTGTCCCCACCATTTGACTAGGAACCACTAATAGGTCCTGTTCAGTTTTGCCCACTCTCTCAAGCTGGGGGACACACAGTAATGCACAGGGTTTACTTCACTGAGGCATTGACGAGTCCACTCCCACTACGATCAGAGTCTGTACTCATAATCTGTGTGCACATATGTCCTTCAATCCATGAAACAGTGGCAGCTGATGGGCAGATACCTCTGAACTTTGAAACAAAACCAAAAAAAGACAAACCCCCAACAACCCCAGGAAATGGATTACATGGGAAACAAAGTGGTGGTGATAAGGAAAGCAGAAAGCAGTCTATTATGCTGAACTTATTAACCAGTCTCCAGGTTGTGATGCTGTCCATGAGATACCGACAGAATGTGTATGTTCCCTTTGCTATATGGCTGGAGAAGAACTGTGCAGTTAAGAGAGGCTTGCATAGTAATCCTTTACTCAGGATTCTGAGTATAAGGATAGAATAAGGAAAACAGAAGAAGAAATAGTTTCTGCCCTGCCCTGCATGAGCTACCTCATTTCGTCTTAATGGAGCCAGCACCAGCATACAAACAACTTGCTTTCTTCCTTTTTTTGTCCAGGATGACCACCTCTGTGGATGTCCTCGTCTCCATCTGTGTGATCTTTGCCATGTCTTTTGTTCCTGCCAGCTTTGTGGTTTTCCTTATTCAGGAACGTGTCAGCAAGGCTAAACACTTGCAGTTCATCAGTGGTGTGAAGCCTGTGATCTACTGGCTGGCCAACTTTGTGTGGGATATGGTAAGGATTTAGGCTGAGCTAAACTATCCTCCAGGGTGTCTTGAAGTGCAAAGTGTAGTTTGGGTCAGTAGGCACCACATTATTTCAGTGAATTACAATTGTGACCATGACTTCTGTGTTTAGTCTTATGGGGCAATGGTTCATCTCAGTGGGTCAAGGAATACAATAGAGGATGGGAGGATGACCATAAGCTCAATCATTAGCATTTATTATGTCACTCTAAAATACTTGCCGAAAAACATTTGTTTGTGTAGCCCCTTGTTCTACTCTGTCCAAAGTAGATTTTTTCAACCTGTGGTGTCCAGAACCTCTGAGAGTCTACTGACTATTTCTAGAAGGACCAAGAAATGTAAATTCATGTGTACCGTATTATGGTTCACATATATGACACTTTTAAGAGTCTCCCATTGAAAACAGCTTTGGGAACACTGAAGAGTTTTGAAAACTATTGGATTAGAGCAGAAAAACATCTTTATTTTTTTTTATGTCATCTGAAAAGAAATCTGAAGTCATGTTTTTCACTTTCCAGTGCAACTACATTGTTCCAGCCACACTAGTTGTCATCATCTTCATTTGCTTTCAGCAGAAGTCCTATGTATCATCCTCCAACTTGCCTGTGTTGGCTCTCCTTCTGTTTCTCTATGGGTAAGGGATTTCTCATCAAGGAATATCTGGGAAGGCTCTTAGACTTGGAAGGTTCTTACCTGATGTTGCTGCCTTTTTTCTTGCCAGATGGTCCATTACTCCACTCATGTATCCAGCCTCCTTCGTGTTCAAAATCCCCAGCACAGCATATGTTGTGCTGACCAGTGTGAATCTCTTCATTGGCATAAATGGGAGTGTGGCCACCTTTGTCCTGGAGCTCTTCACCAACAATGTAGGTTTTTCCAGAGGCTCCTCACTGTCTTGTGCTGCTACAATCTAGTTCCCTGTTAGTTCTATGTTGCCTTTAGCAGCCAGTTCTCCAGAAAAGCTAGACCCTGGCTTGCACCCATTAGCATCAGCAGATTAAACACAGGTTAATTTCTGGTGGAAATGAGTTAAAGCTTGCTTTAGAAATGCTCACAGAGTAGTTAAGGTGGGGAAGGACCTCCTGAGATTGTCTAGTCCAACCTCTGAGCAGGATCAGCTACAGCAGGATATTGGGTTTGCATGGCCTGGTTTTTGGTAGTGGAGCCAAGGTCAAACCACTACAAGCAGGTTCCTCAGGGCCATCAGATTTTCATATTTTCAGGGAGAGACTCCATAGTCAACCTTTTCCACTTCTCAGTCATTCTTAGGGTAAAAAAAAGTAGAATTTTCTTATGTTCAAATGGAATTTCTTGTATGTTCTTAATGAAGAGCATTTTCCATCTACTAAGGCCATTTAATCACCCAACCACTTAGTTGCCCTCAATTTAGCCTCCTATTGTAGATACCACTCTAGCTATGTTAGGGAGCTTACATACTTCAGTTTTTCAACACCAGATGCCTCCTGGGGAAGGTAGAAGTTCCTCTTATGCTTATATACAACACAAGATGTCTTAGCAAGCACTGTTTGACCCACACTGGTGTGAAGTGTTCCTTGTGGCAGGAGGCCCTTCCTGGGGCATAGGGATGCAGTCTTTGATGATGGTTCCTTTTGTTACAAAGCCTGTTCTAGATCAGTAAAAATGAGTATAAGCTCAAAGATGAGTACCTGGCAGAACAGGAACTCAGGCTGCTATCCGTTCAATCAGTGGGCTAAGCCAACTGGAAGACAACAAAGGAGAAGTATTAGAGCTTCCAATATGGGATAGGGAGGAGCTCCCTAAAGCCACTGACAGAACCAGTCTGTGCAAGCTCAACTTCCCTGTGTCCTCAACCAGTAGCTTTTTTGCATATCATTGTTTACAGGCACTGCCTTTTAGACTGTGAGTGTTTGGAAAAACCTTTTGTTGCAATTTGCTTGTGTTAATACCATCGTGAGCAACACAACAACACTGACTGTCCAGAGGAGCCATGGCCCTGGCTCTTGGGAGAGCATTTCTAATCCTTGAATTTTTGTGGGGTTGCAGTGTTGGGGAAGGGAAGGAGGGGTCAGTGACAACATGGGTCACCCGTGGGAGGTGGTGGCTGCTTTCTGCTCAGCTGGCTCACCGGTGCTTGATTTTTTCTTAACAGAAGCTGAAGGACATCAATGACATCCTGAAGTCTGTTTTCCTCATCTTCCCCCACTTCTGCCTGGGGCGGGGACTCATTGACATGGTGAAAAACCAGGCTATGGCTGATGCTCTAGAGAGATTTGGTGAGTGAAATTGTGTATAACAGAGACAATGGCCTGAAAAGAACAGAGAAATCTCGAGTCTGTTCCAGATGAGCTCCTCTAGCTTTTCAGGAACTGAAAGTGCACAGTTTGCAGCACAGATCTGATCAAACATGGCAAGTCTTCATAGACTTCCACTTTAAGTCGTTAAGAGAAACTGGCAGATAGATCCAAAGACTTTTGAGTTAAGAGCATTAAATAAAAATGCATAAAGACAGTTGTATGGAGATCATTAGGCCGAGTGTAAGAAGTGGCTGAGGTTCTGGAAAGCTGGATTTTTTTTTCTGGCATGCAGATGCCAGGTCTGAGTCTGTCTTTCTGTGCTTCACTAACTTTTTGGAAAGGTGGGCTAACTCTTTGGCAAAATGAATTCTCTGGGCCTGAGCCCCAGCTTTGCTATGGTAAGAAATGTGCATGCAGCCACAGCTGGCCCCTTGTGTGTTCTAACCATTCCCTCCTGCAACTGGCTGATCACCAGTTGTCCCAGTGCCCAACTTGGTGAGCTCTGCTGGAAGAAATGCTAACCCACTCCCCTTACTCTGGAAAAGTGATTGTGCTTTTAATCTCATTTTGGCAGGAGAGAATCGTTTTGTCTCCCCTCTGTCGTGGGACCTGGTGGGAAGGAACCTCTTTGCCATGGCAGTAGAGGGCGTTGTGTTTTTTCTCATCACAGTGCTCATCCAGTACAGGTTCTTCATCAAACCCAGGTAGGTTGTCCTCTCTACTGCACCACTACAGGCAGGTGAAGTTTTCATTGATGTCGCCTATGAAATGGGGAGAATGTGACCTGTGAAGGCCCCATCATCTTCTGCTAAGGCTTTATCATGTTGCTTTCTTCAGGCCTGTCTATGCCAAGCTGCCTCCTGTGAATGATGAAGATGAGGATGTAACCAGAGAGAGGCAGAGGATAATTAGTGGAGGAGGACAGAGTGACATTTTGGAAATCAAGGAGCTAACCAAGGTGACAGAATTTCTGCATTCATACTTGTTGACACAAAACTATGCAGTTCACTGTACCTTATCAGAGGAATTCAATGGGGTCAAAACTGGATCGAGTTGGGAGCATTGAATATGTAGGGCTCTAATTAGAATTCTTTGACATTGTCCTTCTCCTTGTTTTTCTTATGGTTCTAGATTTACAGAATGAAGAGAAAGCCAGCAGTTGATAGGATCTGTGTTGGAATCCCCCCTGGAGAGGTAAGCTTATTTGTCAAATGCATTGTTTTGCTATTACTGCATTATTTTAAGAGCCACACGACAGCACAGGGTAGAGTAAAATCAAAACCAGATGCATGTTCAAAGTACATCAAAGAAAATTAGAAGGTGAAACAGTTTCTGATTCTGTGTGTCTCTGCCTTTCAAGAAGATGTTTAATTCTGGGACCAGAGGCTAAACTCCAGTATGCAAGATGTGGCACAGATAAACTGTGGTGACAGTGTATCGAGGTGACACCACAGTTTGTTCATCTTCCCAGCCTAAAGGTTTATACATAAAATGAAAGCTCAGAAGGTTATTTTTCTGAAGATGGACTTATAAGTCCTTCTAGTTGTCCTGAGGGTCAAGTTTGCTTCTTCCCATCTTGTCAGGGCTGAAAAGGATGCAGCTGGATCATGTTCTCAAATAAATACACTGCTCATTTATATCCCCAGTGCTTTGGACTCCTGGGAGTAAATGGTGCTGGCAAGTCATCCACTTTTAAGATGCTAACTGGTGATACAGATGTGACGGGAGGAGAAGCTTTCCTCAAAGGAAACAGGTGAAAGACAATGCATCTTTTCTTTGCTTTCTCCTCCAGTTTTAACAGCTTTTTTTCTATGTCAAAACTCTCTTCCACTTTTCCTGTTTACAACTCCTGGCATCTGTTTCAACCCTTGTTCGAGTCTGGTAAAGTACTTCAGTGGCTTAGGAAAGTTGATTTAGTCTGGTAGTCATTTCTGAGTAACAGCTCTTCCACATTTAAATGTCTATTTAAAAAAAAAAAGAAAGGGAAAAGGGAGAAAGATAAAAAGTAACTTGACCAAGATGGACTCCCAGGATCTTGTATTTTTGTTAGTTCAGTGATTCCAGAAACACTGTTTTACATTGTTTTAACACCTAAAATAGCAGTATATGCTCATGAAATCCTAACCAAGGGTTTTTTCTTTTACAGTATCTTGTCCAACATCCAAGAAGTTCATCAGAACATGGGCTACTGCCCACAGTTCGATGCTGTTAACGAACTGCTGACAGGGCGAGAGCACTTGGAGTTCTTTGCACTCCTGAGAGGTGTTCCAGAGAAAGAAGTCTGCAAGGTAAATGAAACACCATAGGACCCCAGTGACTAGCTTGCAAGTTCTTGCTTGCATGCACCCTCCCTGCAACTCATGTAATGCCATGATGTGAGACTGTTGAAGATACTGTATGGTGAAATCTGTCCCCTGTTCCTTCAGGGCAACCCAAGAGTTGCCATGTTTTTTCAGTGTTGCCTGGAAAAGTATACTAAATGGAAGGGCAGATAATTTGAGTCCTGTGTTGTCATAGTGAATGTTCTTCTCCACTGAACAACTTTCTTCCTTTAGGAATTTAAGGGCTGTGGAGCTGAAGGTCATGCAGAACTTCACATGTTGTCAAGTGTTAATTCTTTAAAGTCCCTGGAAGAAAACATCCTACAGCTTAGCAGAAGCCTTGTGCTGATTTTTACAGCTTTCCAATTGATCGTGGTGCATCATTAAAATGCTGCTATTTCAGCATTCAGACATGAGGTTACAATAATAGTCTTTAGGCAAGTGATGACAGCTGCCACTACCATGTAGCACCCTTCTCAGTTCTGTTTCCTGGAATTAACATTTTTTACTGTATGAGACCTGGGTGCTGTAGGTAGATGATATCTAGGGTATGTCCAAGTAGCTTGAATCCTTCTGTGAGGGTAGACGTGATGGGTGAAACCTGCAATCTCCTTCTAAGATTGCTGCTGAGTTCTTCCATGTGATTTTCTCACCAGCTCCATATAAAAAGGGACCCAGTTCTGGGTACGATTCTAGTGGTAGCTGAATCTCTTCCCCATAACATGTTATAGTCTGCAGGGCAACAATGCCTGCCTGTTGGCACCATTAGGGATACTACTGAATAACAAACCAGATTCCATCCATCCGAAGGGCTAAGATGCACCACGGTGTGATTGCTGTGTGTCAGTAGTGTCCATGTCCCTGCTGTAAGCCTGCAGTAACTGGAAAGCTCACTGAAGCTGGTGCTGCTGAGAGGACTACACTGATGGTTAACGTGGCTCAGCTGATGTTGAACTCATGCCCATTGGCCGATAAGCTGCAGCCATTTGATTTATCAGGCCTCCCAGGGACAGGGTTACATATATCCTGATCCAGAGGTGCATGGGATGTTTCAAAACCCATATCCCTGCCACATTAGATCCTCAGATGAATGGCCCTTCTGAAAGCTGCTTTTGAGGACAGAGCTTGTAAGAAAAATCTCTTTGTGCAGATGTTGCTATGCTTGATTGAAGGTTTTGGTGTGCTATCTGTCATAGGTGGGCGAGTGGGCAATTCGGAAACTGGGCCTTGTGAAATATGGAGAAAAATATGCTGGTAATTACAGTGGAGGGAACAGACGCAAGCTTTCTACAGCCATTGCCCTCATTGGAGGGCCACCAGTAGTGTTCCTGGTGAGTCTGCAACCTTTGCTCATCAATGTTTTTCTTGCAAAATAGAAAAACAGGTTCAAATGAAGACTAATTTAAAATCCCGAGCATAAATTATTTTCTTATTTTAGAAAATGAGTCAGACTTGCTTATTTTCTATGTTTCCAAATCACAATAGATGAATCATTTTAAAGATGAGGTGTTTGTCAGTAGAATGTAGCAGTATCATCTGTTATTTGTATACGTCTTGCAGGATGAGCCAACAACAGGGATGGATCCCAAAGCACGTCGTTTCTTGTGGAACTGTGCTCTGAGTGTAATCAAGGAGGGGAGATCCGTGGTGCTCACATCTCACAGGTAAGTATCAGCCCACTTGTGTCATACCCTGGCTTTTACATCTGCCAGGGCTGGATGCTAAGCTCAGCCTTTCTGCTCTGCCCTTCAATGCTGTTTGCAGTACTAATGAAGTTATTTCTGCCTGCAGCATGGAAGAATGTGAAGCCCTGTGTACTCGAATGGCAATAATGGTCAATGGGCGATTCAGGTGTCTGGGCAGTGTCCAGCATCTAAAGAACAGGTAGGTGTTTTCTTTTCACTTACACCAGAGAGTTGTTTGCATTTTTAGGGAGATACAGTTAGGTCTAGTTCCTCATGCAGCATTTCCATTGCTATTCTGACTGTGGGAAATGCTGCTGGATTTTTAGCCTCACTTGTATTTCAGAAACACTTAACTCTTGTGCTGATATTTTTATTTGCAGGTTTGGAGACGGTTACACCATAGTGGTGAGAATTGCAGGGGCAAACCCAGACCTGAAGCCTGTTGAGGAGTTCTTTGGGCATGCCTTCCCTGGAAGTGTCCTGAAGGAAAAACATCGGAATATGCTACAGTACCAACTTCCCTCTTCACCATCCTCCCTGGCCAAAATATTCAGTATTCTCTCCCAGAACAAAAAGAGACTCCACATAGAAGACTACTCCGTTTCTCAGACCACTCTTGACCAAGTAAGTTTTTAGTGACCTGGATGCCAAAAGCTTCCTTTGCAGAAGTAGGAGTAAATCCACCAATTCAATTGACCTATCTTATAGGGGCATTTAAACAAAGTAGAGTACTGAATCCTGGGATGAGTAGAGTACTGAATTACAGGATGCCCAGTGCTTAAGATGCCATGAATTAATGAAATACTCTGGTGGTGTGTGACATGGCCTTTTTTCTTGTAGGTTTTTGTAAATTTTGCTAAGGACCAAAGTGACGACGACCATACTAAGGACCTGTCATTGCACAAAAACCAGACTGTGGTAGACATTGCAATCCTTAACTCCTTCCTGCAAGATGAGAAGGTAAAAGAAAGTTGTGTGTGAGCCAATTTCTTCAAAGAAAGGATGAGCAGAATGCAAACTTCCTTTTCCTGGGATAGGATACTCCCAAAGAAGCTAGAGGAAAAGCAACTGGACACTCTACTGATAACCATTCAATGCAATGCAATTCAATGCAATGAAAACAATTCCTTTACAGGGGCAGTGCCTCATAGAGTCGTCTTGTACTGTTTTCAAGTGAAAGACTTGAACTTAGCTCATTACAGTATAACTCTGAAGCTGTGGTAAAGCACCCACGAGATGCTATGGGCTTTCAACCATACTGTGTCTTGTTCTGTACAGTATGTTTTTATTAGGGTTGCTAAAATAATTCATTGAGGAATCATGGCCAGTGGTTATGTACAGATACTATAGACATGCATGTTTTAGTCTTTAAAACATTCATGTCAGGAGTGGGAATGTGCTGGTGCTATATCCATTGCTGGCAATGAAAGCACCAAAAGAGTCAGTGGCAAGAAAAGTCGCCACCAGTGTTGTAGCCCTAGGTTGTGAAAACTTACCTGACCAGCTAGTTTTCTCTAGACTGGCGTAGGTCGGTGGTGATAAATCTGAGGCCACAAAGCAGTACTGTGCAGGTGGGATGGCAAGAGACAGGCCATCATAACCATATATCGTCATCAGCAAGTGGTGATACGCAGAACTGTGAACCCTCCAAATGCATGATTGTCCCACCAGCATCACAGTCAACAACATACTCTGACTAGGTGTTTGTGCAGTTGAGTACTTTCCTGCTCCTTTGAGGTACTGTTGCAACTGTGTGAATGTCTAGTAGAGGAAGAAGTGGGTGAGAAGCAGACTAAGAGTTTGGACCACAGCAGCAAACTCAGTAGTTGTACAAGCTGCTAATGCCAAGAGCAAATTCTAAATCATGAACTGTCACTCAGATTTGTAATATCTGCTCTTTAACCCCTGCTTTGCACCAGAAAGGTACCCATCATCTGGAATTACTGCTTAGCACAAGCATGTTGCTCTTTCTGGCTTTGCCAGATAAAACTAGAAACGAGATGTAGATTTTTTTTTTTAACAGTATTATTTATGACTTTAAATAGGTAGGTAACATAATTAAGGATTGAAAATGCTTTCAGTTGATCTTTGTAGCCACAGTATTTCTTTACATTATGCCTGTAATGCTATGCTCTCTTTCTGTCCATGCAGTGGATAGCTGCATTCATGATCTGACCATGTTCCAGATTCTAGCAATCAGCTGCTATCTGCAAACAATTGCAAGTTGTTCACCTAAAATTTTCCTGTTTGGAAACTGGTATAACATTAATGTGTAAGTTTCTGCTTCTGTTGTGCAGTGTAGTTTCAGTCATTAGGTGATCCCTAACTGGAGAATACACCCTTATTATACATGTGACAAACAACTGTTTCAGAAAAAGTCCCCCTGCAAAGCAAGAGAGTTCAAAATGATACTGCTAGTTCATCAGTTAATTTTTCAAGTTTTACAAAGCCAGACTAATATTAGAGGGGAAATGATATGGTAAGAACACCCAGTTCTTGTTCACATTGTACAACAGTCATGGGACAGTATGCTTTTAGGGTCCCTCTGTGTTGCTTTTACATTCAGAAATTGGTTCAGTAATGTGGTTTGAACACAAGTACAGTTCCTGAGCTGTTCCTGTATGTCATGCTTCTGCCTTAAATACCCACAGAGGTTCTCACTAGTTTTGATGCTACTCCATGAATCAATCATGGACCATTTTCTTCTGTGAATGTCCATAGCAGCCCAGCAAACACTGAAAAGGCTGGCATGAGCCTGAAGGAGATTGATTACACATTTCCAAGTATACTTGGTAACACTGACCAACTCAACATTTTTAAAACACAGTTAAAACAAGTTCCTTGTCCCTCTGTGTCCTGCCTTGAGGTAAAGTAAGAGCTTACTACAGGCTCTGCTGAAGTGCCTTTTTCATACTTTTTTTTTTTTTTATCTGTATAATTCATTGCTAAGGGGATTGAGAAAAGGAGTGTAAAGGGGATTGGTATACCTCACTTAAAACATGCTTTGTTATTACCTTTATGGCATCGTCACTCTATGGGGATGAGTTACAGGGTGATGAGTACACCAGGCTTCCAGGTGCAGAAACAGCAGAGCTACCGCCATGACTGCTCCAGAACAGGCTGCAAGTATATTGTGGTATCATTGAAACAAGTAGCATGTACTGGAGGCTTTCCACTGCTAAAAGTCACTATTGCAAATCAGCATTAAATAACTGAAGTGAAGGGCTAAAGTTTTGCACTGCACCAAACTAGTGCATGTAGAGCTAGAACGAGTTCTAGGAGGATTCAGATTTGGTCCTGAAAGGGCTGTGGTTTGCTTTTGGTAATTGCTCATTTAAATTATCCATGTATCAGGAAACATCAGTTAGATGGTAACACATTAGCCCACCAAAAGGATTCTTGATTTCTATCGCCCCATGACTGTCATGCTTACAGGGTCTGCTATCTGTGACAAAATGTTGCAGCAGATGTGGATATTAGCCAAACTACTTCACAGCTCTGATCTGCATTGGTTGTATTGAACAGACAGCATAATGCAACACTGGCATGAAGATTTGTCATGGAATATGTTCAGACAGCGACAAATTTTTACTCATGCAAGTACGTGTAGGGGAAAAATCACTCTAGAGACATACACATTATATGAACCACTCTTGATAATGAAACTGCACTGAGGTGTTAACTTATTTTAAAGTTCAGTACTATTGACACGTTGCATCCCTCTTTGTAGTACATTTGTATTTCAGTAAGGAGTTGTTGTATTTCCCCCATGGTTAAACAACCACTTTGTGCTTATCTTTCCCTCCTGAATTATAGTTGGTCCTTCGTTCCAAGCACTTTATGCTATCTGTAATGGGATCTATTTTTGCACTGGAATATCTGTTAACTTTGCAAAAATCTAGAGAGATTTCACAACTGAAATTTCTAAGTTAAATCCTTAAATGGACATTTTCATTAAAAGCAAAAAAAAAAGTATATATATTTGTATTTGCTAATATCTGTTATGTGAAGTATTAAAAGGCACTCTAATTGCCTTGTATTAAGTAAAAAATAAAGCTGTTATAGCACCATTGGTCTTCACAAGTGTAATTTTTCCATTTGCTATTTCGAGGAGCACTGCTAGAAGCTTTTGTTTTGCCTGGATTTGTTTTGTTGTGAACTTTGATGCAAAACATTCCAGTAGCTCTACAAATGAGTACGGAGTAGATACACTATTTTCAGGTAAATGAGGAGATGCAAGATTTAAAGGTAAGTGCTACATTAAACTTCTAAAGTTAGCAAATAAAAAGGTCTCTAGCAAGTGATTGGTTAACTGTCAAATCCAACTGCAAAGCATAGTAAACTTTTCTGGATGTTTAAATCCCAACTCAAGTACCTGCCTCTGAATTTTTATTACAGAGATGCAAGTTGCAACTGTTGCTGATTGCTCTTCTTTCCTAAAAACACCCTATACACTGGTTGATTTTGAACAGCAGTTTACAGACAAAAGCAGAATAATAGTGTGATTGTTCAAGGAAAAACTGATATTGAAATGCTGTCTGCTACTGCCTATACTATCACTATCAACCAAGCCCCAGTGTCCAACCAGTTCTTGAAGTTACACTCATTAGGAAAATTCATCCTGAGATAAGAAGCCAATTAAAATTTCACAGAATAGGCTGAGTTGAAAGGAACCCTGAAGGCTCATCAGGTCCATTTCTGGGCCCTGCACAACATCATCCCCAAGAGTCACACCATGAGTGAGAGCACTGTCTAAGCTTGAACTCTGTCAGGCTCAGTGCTGCGACCACGGCTTTGGGGAGCCTGTTCCAGTGCCTGGCCCACCCTGTGGGGAAAGAGCTTTTTTCTAATACCCCACCTAAACCTCTCCTGACACTTCAGGCCATTCCCTTGGGTCCTGTCACTGAGTGCCAGAGAGAAAAGATCACTGTCTGCCCCTCCTCTTCCCGTCATGAAGAAGTTGTAAGACTGCCATGAGGTCTCCCCTTAGTTTCCCCCAGGCTGAACAAACCAAGGGACCTCAGCTGCTCCTGACTGAGCTTCCCCTCGGGGTCCTTCACCATCCTTGTTGACTCTTTCTAATGGCTTAATGTCTTTTTAACATTGTAGCACCCAAAGCTGCCCCCAGCCCTCGAGGTGAGGCTGCCCCAGTGCAGAGCAGAGTGGGACAGTCCCCTCCCTTGCCCGGCTGGTGATGCTGTGCCTGATGCACCCCAGGGCACGGGTGGCCCTCCTTGGCTGCCACGGCACTGCTGACTCATTCAGCTTGCCATCAACAAGGACACCCAGGGCCCTTTCCTGCTGCTTTCCAACATCTTGTTCCCCTGCCTGTCTGTACACCGAGGGCTGCCCTACCCCAGCTGCAGAATCTGGCACATGCCTTGTTGAACTTCATGTGGTTGATAATTGCCCAGCCCTCTTAATTTCCTGATTTTCTGTTTTAATCTAGTGTCCAGCTGGCACTTCAGGATAAAGCACACCTCTAACATCTTGAATGTTCTTTACTCTCAGTGCTTGTGTTAAGGAAAATAGTTTTAACTAGAGAAAAGAGAGACAACCAAATAAAAAACCCCAGTAAAACAATTTTTGCATTCAAATGTAAAAATGTCTTTTAATTCCCCATTTTTCAGCCCATGTTTTTATTACTAAAAAAAAACTCTTGCTTTGAGAGAACTGTTGTAAGGCAATGTTCTGAATGATATGCTGGTTCATTAGCTGTTTGTACCTTAAAAAGTTGATTTGTAAAATGTAAGACAGGGGTTTCTGAAGTAATGTTTGTTCCACCCTGAGAATGCTAAACATGGCTTTCTTGGAGGGAGCAGTGTATGAAGACATGGGTATAACAGCTAGGACCTGTTACACTCCCTTAATTACAGCAGCCACATCCCATCCACCCACCTTGGACACAAACATAATGGCCTAGAGCTGGTTTTAGTGCTTTCTGTGAGATCTTAATGCACTTTAAAGAAGAAATAATAATTTGTGCAGTTTGCCTAAGATACTTCAGTAATCTATCGCTCATTGCAGGTCCATGATTAACATATAGAAAAGCCTCCCAAGTGCCCTGCAATTTAAAGTCAATACCTATAAATTGCAGAAGAGGGTGCTCTGTACCACTGTACACAAAATAGAAGTTTGACTTCGCAGCCGGTGCGCCCTCTGCCCTACTGCTACTGACTCTAGCTTACTGGTTCTAAAGCAAGTTGTTGACCAAAAGGCAAGACCTGCAATATGAATACTGTACTTGGAGAATGGGATTTATCATTTCATAGTTTAAAAAGAGTAAGAGCTTGAGCCATAAACACTAAAAGTTAATGCTTTATGCTCATTTATTTAGCTTTTAACAGTCTGACAAAAAGTATTTCAAAGAATGCCAGCACACATAAATCAGTTGAGTCTAATGACACAATTGAACAAGACGGGCTAATCAGCTTTAGCACCCTAAACAAATACTAAAATACCCAAGGCAAAGCTTATGTGGGTAACTCACAGTTTTGAGGCAGTGTTTAATGAACAAAAAAAGGGAAAAGGCTGAAGTGAACCATAACAAGTTATTAAGTAAAGACTCTCATGGCAGAGCTCATTAGGATACACTACCTAATCATCCCCACTGTTGCATTTAAGTGCAATTCCAGCAACACAGATGTTTTACGTTGCTCAGAATTAATATAAAGCATCTCAATGAGAAGTCTGATTAAAACATAATTGGGCAAGATATATGTGAGAACTTTCTTTCTTAAACTGTATGGAATAACTAAGTAGTGATAATTATAAGAGGCATCAAAGTATGTTATAAAAATGATACCATCCCTGGCTGGAATACTGGACAAGAGCACTTAACTTACTCAGTTTGGTAAGTGACCTAGCTATGCAAAGAACTTAGGGATTAAAATAAAAGATTGGTGAAGCATGGTTTGTGTCATGATATGGCTCAAGTTTTTTTTCCTGAAGATGTAGGAACATCACCACAAACTTCTGTTTAGCAATCGGTATCAGAGTGCTGATCTACATTGCTAGTGATCAGCATTTTGCATCCATTTTTTGTCAACTGAAGAACAGCTCAGCTCATGAGGGTATTGGGGATCCATGTCATCTGCCGACAGCACTTCCATCTTGTCTCTTCTGGCATCAGAAGGTTACTTCAGCGGTGAGCATTGCAGAGGAATCAGAAGCGCATTTTGCTGGGACTCCAAGAATCTGACACTGTCGCGCACTAAAATTAAATGCATGTTTAATTAAGACAGTATTCCAATAAAAAGTAATACTTTTCTCAGTATGTATGCAGGTAACACAACTGAGTTCTCTGGATCCATCATGTCTTACCAGCTGCTACGACTCTGGCATCTTCATGAGCCCTGTGTCTTCCCGCTGCCCGCTGATCTGGGCTCTCATTCCACCATAACACGTGGACTGAGAAAGTACAAATAAAGTCAACTGAACACTATTATGCTGCAATACAACACATACTGTAAGTCCTAGCAATATGCTTTCATCTGTTACATGCCTTGCAGTTAGCAGAAAGAATTCTCCAGGCATGCCAGTGGTGGGATGATCTTTAACTGAGATATTACATGGTTTGACTTTAACATCACATCTGAGAGTCTTTTAAGATTGTGGCAACTGGCTTAAGACTATAACCCAATACACAAAGCTGGGTTCAAGGACTGTTTACATGACTTTGGTGATCCACACCAATATTTTCAGCAAGCTGGCCAATCCTGATCCAGGATGGGGCTTGCCCCTCTGCCGCTGCCCCTTCCCATGCCAAAGTCTGTATCAGAAATTGATGAGTACCTGTGTTAAGTAATCCATATTCTGTGTGGAAAACACCAATCAGCTTGGTATATCCTGTGTTGATGTGAGCATTGATTGCAGCTCGAAATGCTTCACCCCACAATGCTGGCCCACCAGGCTTCATCTGGAAAGTAACCCATTCATATACCCCTAGAAGAAAAGGCAAACACTACCACAAGGAAGGAAATAAACAGTTCTTGAACAGTGTGTCACAGCCACAATGTATTTGCTGTGAAATCAGTACGATGTTTCCCGGCCGTTTGGGGACGGCAGGAAACTGCCCCTTTCTCCCAACATGCACAAGAACTCACAGCTTCCAGAGGGTCACAAGAGCACAGGCTCACTAACTGCAGTTAGTTTGTGTACACATAAGTACCGGGGCCCTGAAGAACAGAAGGCTTCTCGCAAAGCCCAATTTAGCAATTTTCAAGCAATTTGCACAGAAATTTTGGGAGATTCAGACTACTTTGCAGGTATCACAAGTGCTCATACATGTTTGAGGGATTTGGGTGGCTGCTTGAGCAATGGCGGGTGTTTTTTCTACGACTGATGATGTTTTCTGGCATTGAAGTGGTTTATGACATTACAAACCCTTTTGACTCCTGGCAGTTGGTCACAGTAAGATCTGACAGCATAACCAACACAGCAGGACTAGTTTAGCACCTCTGCTGTGCCAAGCAATCTCCCTCATTGTAGAGAAACAGCATAAATTGTCAAAGAACTCCAGTCCTGCTAAAAGTTACTTGTCTTCTTTCCATTCAGGTAGTTACTTCAGATCACAATTGCTGACACGGTAATAGAAAGCCGGACACTTGCAACTTGGCAGTGTCTGGTGTCATTCTCCAGCAATGAGCTGGAGATAAACTACAACAGTGTTTGAAAAGTCATCTCTCCAGATTTTAGAGAAAACTGGACTGCTTTCAAATTCAACTGTAGCAGCATAAAATTCCAAATCCTGGGGAAATAAAGAACAAAGATTACTATATCTATATATGTGCTGTGGGCTGAAGCAAGGTCTGTTCCCTGTCACTTCATGCAACAAAGTCTACCAATGTTCATAAACCGGGGAACAGTCAATACTATTAAAATCAAATTTGCTACAGAGAGAATTAAAAGACATAGGGGCATCTACACCTAACCTATGATTGTTACATAGTATGCTCGACTTTTATGTATCTTTAAAAGAGTAGGGAATCTTCTAAACTTTATGTGAAACAAGTAGTAACCTCAAAGCAAATTGATAAGAGGAAAATCTCTGTGAAAGAGAACAATTATTATCCAGGAAATGCCCTCTCACTGATGGATAGACAAAGGAAGTCTGGGATGACTGCTTTGACCACTACTATGGTATTGTCATTTTGCATGTTCACTTAGGAAGTCACAATCCTGATCATTAACAACCTTAAAGATCAGGACTCTAGTCAGTTATTGATGTATATTAGTGTAAAATCCTTTGTAAAAGCTCTGTCCCTCATCTGTGTTGTCACCTTTTCCGCATGGCTGCACATACATGCATTTGTTACATAAAGGGTCATAAAACTATGCAATGCCTGGATTAAACTTTAAGCCATTTTTTGTTAGTGTTGGTAACTTTAACCAACAAAAGAAAAGATAAGCTCACCGCCTTCTTTTGGAGGCTTCCCAAGTTGACACCAGGGCACCAGATAAGCAACCTCATTGTGCTGCTTCTCTATCAAGGGGAGAGCCACAGAGAGGAATTTTCCCTGCCAGTCTTTGTCATTGGCTAGTGCTTGCCGGACTGCTGTTCTGTGGGCAAAATTATCTGTAAGAAAGGAAAAAAAAAAAATGAACATATTCATTTAATGTCATATCAGACTCAATCAAAATGTGTAATTACAAGAAGGCAAACTGCACTTATCTAATTTTGAAACTGGTATTTTTAGGCATCACATTAGCTCGAAGCAGATGTAGTTAAGTTTCCTTTAAATTCTGCAAAACTTCCTTTAAAACCTGCTTTAGCTCTCAGATTAAAATGGATTCAAGCCAAATGAAATTTTACAAGGAAGTTTACAAAAGAGTTAAAATCAGTTAAGCAATTTTACTGTTAAAAATTATTCACACATGGCAATCACAGGGACTACTGGATGTGACAACAGTTACCAAGGATAAGATCTGGAGAAAGCAGAGTGGATATGGAAGTGAAGTGGAAAAAAAATCAGGGGAAGGAATAGCCTACCAATAAAATAATTAATAAATGTGGTTTGGCTTATATAAAGTGACATTAAAAGTGTAGAAGTAATGATTGTGTGTTCAGTTACATAAAAAGATGTTAAATGCCCAAGAGCTAATCCTTGTCTTCCTTGGTTTTTTTCTTAATGAAAAACAAATCCACTTAATTAAGAGTGTCTGAATTTCAACTGCTTAGGCTGCCGTGGCATCTCAAGCAACGTATTTATGCTGACAGCTCCCAATACAAAAATCCAGCATCTGACAACAGAAAGAATCTTGAGAAATATCAGTATCTTGGGACTTAGAGGTAAATATAGCAATTATGTAAGCAGGGGTCCGATGAATCAAGGAGGAAGGATGTTGTAAAGTTTGTTCATTTCTCAGATCATAGTGTGGTCTCAGCTTGGGGGAGGGATGAACCATCACAATTAGACATGTAAAACACTACTAGGAAACAAAAGGTATAGGTTTTCCCTTAGCTTAGCATTTTAGAAGTTCCCCAAAGAGTCTTTTTTTAAAATTTATTTAGAGATAGTAACAATAGCCAAGACTAAAGTCTTCTGAGAAGCAGGACAATTTATAAATGCAAGTGAACTCAAAATAGTGACAGATGAATGGTCCTCTCTTGAAGGAAAAGGAAGACATGGCTACCCAGGTAATGAAAAATGCTGAGGTACTCAGTGTCCTTTCTTGCCTTGGTCTTCACTGGCAAGTGCTCCAGTCAGACCATACAAGTCACAGAAGGGAAAGGCAAGGACGGGGAGAATGAAGAACCACCTGCTGTAGGAAAAGTTCAAGTCTGAAACCATCTAAGGAACGTGAAGGTACACAAGTCCATAGAACTCAATGAGATGCATTCACGGGCCCTGAGGAAAGTGGCAGAGGATGTGGCTAAGCCACTATTCATTATATGTGAGAAGTTATGGCAGCCTATTTTTGAAAAGGGACATAAGGAAGAAGTACAGAACTACAGCTTGGTCAGTCTCATCTCTCTGCCTGGCAAGATCAAGGAGCAGATCCTTCTGGAAACTATGCCAAGGCTCATATAACATCATGAGGTGATTGGTGACTGCCAACATGGCTTCACTAAGGGCAAATCATACCTGACAAATTTGGTGGCCTTCTGTGCTGGGGTTACAGATTTGGTGGATGAGGGAAGAGGGACTGACATCAGAGGAGGCCACAAAGATGATCCAAGTGCTCAAGCACCTCTCCTGTGAACACACGTTGAAAGAGTTTGGGCTATTCAGCCTAAAGGAGAAAAGGCTGCAGGGAGACCTTATAGCAGCATTTCAATACCTAAAGGGAGCCTATAAGAGAGCTGGAGAGGAACTTTTTACAAGGGCATGTAGTGATAGGACAAGAGGGAATGGCTTTAAACTGACAGACGGTAGATTTAGAATCACAGGATGGTTTGGATTGCAAGTGACCTCTAAACATCACCTAGTTTCAACACCCTGGCCATGTGCAGAGACAACTTCCACTAGACCAGGTTGCTCAGAGCTCCATCCAGCCTGGCCTTAAATACCTTTTGGGATGGAGCAAGATTTAGATTAGGTATAATGAAGATATTCTTCACTGTGAGAATATTGAAGCACTGGAGTAGATTGCTCAGAGAAGTTGTGGATGCCTGATCCCTGAAAGTGTTTGAGGCCAGGCTGGATGGGGCCCTGAGCAACAATGGCTGAGGGGAACCAAACCATTCTTGGAGTCTACGATTCCATGATTCACCCCTCCAAAACAAAAGGGGTGATCCTTTAATCTAAACAAGCACTGTGAACGCACTGGACTTCAATGAGTACACTGTCTCAACATGCAGATGTACCTGGACTGCAGCAGGTGTTCAAGGGGAATTACACCAGGGTGTCTTCCCAGCCCTCTGTAACCCAAGCATCAACCTCCCTTGGGCCCCACAAAAAGCACAGCCACCACACCTAGTTTTTGGAGTAATTGTAGCTTTTTTTGGCTCACCTGCATCTTCCATGTCAGCACCAACTCCAACAACATGACAAGTTGATTATACTGCAAAAATCCTATAGCTAGCAAGGCTAAAGCTGCAACAAACACACTGCACGCTTGAGAATTCAGACCTGGTGGAGCGGCTTCCTACCTCAGTACAGGCCCGCTGTAGAAGGAGTTTAAGCATGCAAATTGCATGCTCACTTTTTCATGGGAGAGACTGTTACTCTGAGCTAAAATACAGGAACAATTATACATGCATATAAACACACACAGACTGCGTATGTGTGCATATTTCCTTTTCTCCATTCATTTTGAAAGTTTCAAGGCATTTTGTGGAACTGGCCCTAAGTTAAAAATATTTACCATGAACAAAATACTCCGCCACAGTTCCTCTATTACACCTGTTCTGAGCAGAGACTGCAGTTCAGTCATTTGTAATTTTCTCATCTCAACAAGTCAAAGTTGTCCTGACAAGCTCTGAAGTGTTCTTGTCACTACTCAGTACAGGAGCAATGTTTTGGGAGCACCTTCTTACAACGAGAGCCACAAATAAAAGCCAGGTAAGCACCCCTCTCACTTTCTTTCCTAGGAGACAGGGAACACAGAGAAAGCAGAGCAGCGCAAAGGGATGCTGACCGTACCATACTTCCAAATGTGAAACACCTTATTCATCACTCCCAGCTCTGAGTACCAGAATCCCACCAGCTCCGAGTGAGCAGTGCGGAAGTGAAGGTGCTTGTTGACCATTTCCAAAAACTCCTTCATCTTCGCTGGCTTAATATCGTATGTGCGAATTTCATAGAAAATGCCATTATCTTGTCTGGGCCCTGTAGCAAGGCGTACCTGAAAGAAAATAGTAAGAAAAATTAGTAAAAATAATTCTCAAGCCAGAAAGTTGTATACTGTCTAATTTTTTTTAATTAATGCAATACTACAGAAGAATCTTTTACTGCAGGCTGGGAGAGGAGTACTGCCTTCATGATGCCCACTACAAAAAAAGTACCTTTTGACACTTTTCTTTGAAAATAGTTCCCATGTGCATTATTTGCTGCCACTCCTTTTGGCAATGCAACAGACTGTGATGTGTCTTTTATTTAATGCACTCAATAATTATAAGCTCATAATGAAGCAGGATTTTCCTTTTCTCAACCCCTTCCTCAGGAAGTCAGCAGCAAGACATATTTGGCTAAACACATTATTCAAAAGTAAGGCTGCTGAGATGCCACCAAAGAGGAAGCAATGCCAACATCTGCCTTTGTTGTGCTTACTCAACCAACTCACACTACTGCATCATGTATTCTACTTACACCAGTATTAGCAAATTACATATTACTGGCAAAAGAAAGAAAAAGATACCAACACTTGGGGAAAGAGTGATTCATTCCAACACAAGATTGCTTAAGTCCGCATCCTAGCCCTTTATTGGCTGCTTCCCAAGGGCTGATCAAGAACAGTTTTTCTATACATATTAGATAAAACCCTTTGGGAGTCCCCGACTAAGTGTACTTTTGCAACTGTTTCAATAACCTGGAACATGCTAATTACCTCTCAAATAAAACATGAAAAATTAAGAACAAAACACACCTTTGGCCTTAGCCCATACTTGCACAGAGGCAGCTGCAGGATGGATTTTGGACGTCTTATTTTATTACAAGAATCTGCCGGCATGAGCACCATGCAGCTCAAGCCACTGAACGGAATTGTTTAGGTTTAGAAATTACTTTAAGATCATCCTATCCACCATTAACCCAGGTGTGCCACGTTCACCACTAAACCATATCCTTAAGTGACATATTTTCAAACACTTCCAGGGATGCTGACTCCACCACTTCCCCGGGCAGACTGTTTCAATGCTTTACAACCCTTTCAGTGAATAAATTTTTCATAATATTCAATCTAAACTTCTCCTGGTTTAGACAACTTGAGGCCACTTCCTCTCCTTCTGTCACTTGTTATGTGGGAGCAGAGCCCAACCCCTCAACTGGCTGCACTGTCAGGTCGTTTAATACAGAAGGCAAAGACCAAAGGCCTTGTTCCTCGATGGCCCTTTGGAGCACATTTAATATTGGCTGCCGTGAGTCACAGCTCCTTGGGGCTGAGTGGTGAGCCTGCAGGGGCAACCCATTCCACACTGGATTTCTGTGGGAAAAGAGAGGCTCTGAAGTTTTCTGGTGCTTAGGCAGATATAGGGACACTGCAGGATCACTTCTGTTCCAGAGAAGGGCAACGGAGCTGGTTAAGGGTCTGGAGCACAAGTCCTGTGAGGAGCAGCTGAGGGAACTGGGGGTGTTTAGCCTGAAGAAAAAGAGGCTCAGGGGTGACCTCATCACTCTCTACAACTGCCTGAAAGGAGGTTGCACCCAGCTAGGGGTCTGCCTCTTCTCGCAGGCCAAAGACAATGACACGATAAGAGATCATAGTCTCAAGCTGCACCGGTAAAGGTTCGGATTGGACAGGAGAAATTCTTGATAGAATGGATGATGAGACATTGGAATGGGCTGCCCAGGGAAGGGGTGGAGTCGCCGTCCCTCGAGGTGTTTGAGGAAAGACTGGATGGGACACTTAGTGCCGCAGTCTGGTTCACGGGCATGCGCTGGACTCGCTGATCTCAGCAGTCTTTTCCAAATGAATCGATCCCGTGATCCAGGGACGGATCCGAAAGGATCCACACTATCCTGGGCAGGGCCCGGGGCCGGCGCTCGGCGCGCTCGTGCCCGCGCGCAGGCTCGCGACAGACGGTGTCGCGACAGCGACAGGCCCCGCGCCGAGGGCCGCGCCCCC